>JUDZ01009648.1:0-35391 GCA_000812845.1 Stagonosporopsis tanaceti | reverse complement strand
AAGCCTTGTTTTCAACGTCCTATGGTCGTATGTATGAATTCCATATAAAGTATCTTATATATTTCTACCAGTCATTCTATCAGCTCCAGGGGTGGCTGTACGGCCCCAGAGAAAACATCAGGATTCGTTGCATAGTCTATATGCCACCGTAACACATACTCCTTTTTACCAGCAAAGAGCCTGATGCTTTGGGCTCATCTCGGCCTTCAATTTTATTGTTGATACTGCTTGAGCCGATCGTAGGTTGTCCGATGCTGCCCTTTCGCATGCAGGTGCTGACAATCCTCTAGTGTTGACTCTAAACCCTGCTCTTATCGCTTGGGCATCCAAGAACTCATGTCTACATCCGGTTTATACTGCACCAATCTCAGCTGTGCTTGTTCTCCTTGGTCAGCTAGCAAACTGGACTCGAGCCTATCTTACGATCCCTCCCACTGGCATCGAACGCGGTACAAATATTCAAGCATGTGCCATTCACTTCGCAATGTCATTCTACGTACTCTCTGAGTGCGAGTTCTATCGTCTGTACTGGACAACACACCGACATGACCAACCTCTCAACTTTCGCTCACTATTCGAGGCCTTCTGCGCGGCTGATAAAAGTCCTGCCTTTGAGCAAAGCAGGGACTGCTTTAGCTACCATTTCGCGTTGCCGCCTCTCGAGTTCCCACCACGTCACGGCTGGCTTTTCCGTGACACCTTCATGAGGCACATCGCCGATTTGTTTGTTTTTTCTGTACCCTTCCATATGATTGGTATGGCATGCCTCTGCTACCCTGTCAAGCGCCTCGCGAATCTGGACCTCGATGGCGACGAATTTCCGTTAACTTTTGCAATGATGTAGGTGCTCTTCACTCCAGCGAACTCATTCTCCTTTGTGCTGGGAGGGAAACTCCTACGTCCTATACGATTGTTCAACAGGATACTGTTCTGGTCAACCGTGGACTGCATAGGAAAAGTCTGGAAGCGGCGGAAGACCCCAACTCTGCGTTGATCAACGCGAAAGCATGTGTCGCTCAGACGCTTCATCAATTGCTACACAGGAATATCAATGCCGTATCAACAAGAAACGAACCCAGTTCCTAACAACGCTAGGCACGCTCACCCGGAGCTGAAAAGAATTGGCGTCCAGTCTGGCCACCACTGAAGCGCTGAATGGTGCCCGGTATGTGTCCGCTAGCGGTGGTAGGCGCTTGCTTTTACCTCAGTATGGTTCCAGTCATTCGTAGAGTTTCCTCAACATGTTGATGGTCGCGTTCCGCATCCTTGTCTACCAACCACCAACACGGTTCACATGCAACATTACGGCAAGCTCTGCGCGGAAAGGCTTCAAGATACTCTCCACTGTCTGCTCTCTTATCCACTTGCTCGACCAGTCCGGTCTATAAAGGGCATTTGCGTGCTCCCAATACTCTAGATAGTAGCCCGATTACTCCCAGTCCAAGACGGTGACGACTTTGCTACCCTGCACTATGATGTTTCTAATTTTCTGGCGTAGGCTGCCACAATGAAACAACTTATCGATGTGCGGGAAAACAGAAACCGGATTTGCATTTGACAAGTAGAATGAGGCGATTCAGATAATGTCAACCCGATGAAAATAATACAAACACAACTTTTCAAACCCGCGATTATGAACAAGTCTTTTCACTTACTCTACTTACGATCCCCAAGCCTCACTCCTCCTCTCGAACTCCTCTACCTCGGCAACCCACTCAGCCGCCTCCTTACCAGCAAACTGCTCGTAGACCCAAAGACTCGTGTCGATCCCCGAGGTGATACCGCCCGCGTTGACAATCTCGACGCCCGAATCCGTCGTCCCGGCATGAACCCATCGCTTCCTCACAACATTGATCTTGGAGTCTCCCCCGGCAGCTTCGTCTGCGACCTGCTTCAGTAGATCGAGGTCCAAGTGGTGCGAGGTGACCGTCCGGCCAGCAAGGATGCCAGACGATGCGAGCAGGATGGCGCCAGTGCACACAGATTGAAGGAATCTTTTGGCGCCTGGTTGGCGAGGATGGAGGGAAGCAAAATTTTTGATGAGTTCGGAGAGCTCTTTGCCTTCTTGGGATGCGATCACGGACTTGATTACTTCGCCGTGTGCGCCAGGGATGACGAGTATGTCGTAGTCTGAGATGTTCTTCGAGACATCCTGGAACGTAGTATTCGGGGTGTACCTGAGGGCTTTTGTCTGGACTTTGATGGTGTCGTGATGTGCGAATGTGGTGACTTCGAAGATTAGGTTGTCTGGATTCGGGCTTGCACTGTATATCTCAATTGGACCACTGAAATCCATGAGATCACCTCCGTTGAAAAGATAGACAGCGACCTTGAAAGGAGCCATGCTGATATTCTATATCGAAGGACTCCAGGTCTTTGCAGTGCGCGTCTGAAGATTTCCTGTTGTACGACATTATTTCAAGATATGGTCGTAGCTATGTAAACTCCGCAAATCGGATCGGGACAATGCTTTAACTCCGGTTCCGTGAGCACATTAACTGCGATCCGTTCACTTGAGAAGGAAGTAGCGATTAAGAGAGAATTTGAAGAACCCTCCGTGCTATGCGCAGTAATAGGAGCCTAGTTGTCCAATAGATCATCGCCAATACAAGAAAGGATCCAATTATGACAACCCACCACAAAGCCTGCTATGATCCTAGCTCTACTCCTATGAAAACCTGCTTGAGTAACTCTTTCACTGGGCAGCAGCATTTCAAAGGTATTGCCGCAGGCGGTCGGAGCTCCGGATATCGCGTCATAGGCGAGAGCAGCATTCACGCCCTGGAAATCTCCCGTGACTCTGCTCAGGTCTACCGTCCAGTGTCAGGATACAACTGGGAAGAGAGCCTTCCGTATGCCACGCCACACGTGCATACCTGGATGTTGGTACTGGTCTTTCGTGATCTGAAGATCCAGGACGACAGTCACTTGAGAGTTGCAGTGACTGGAAAGAACTCAGCACGGATGGAACGTGGATAATCCTGCACTGCACGGGGAACAAGCGCACCGGCAAAGTACTAAACTCTAGTCCTAGGTGGTCTCCTTCTCTTCGTGCAGAGAGGTGTGCCCTCTAGGGCGTTTGCTCTTGTCTAGAGTAGCAACACGCACATCTTTCCAAAATAAAGGCACAGGCTAGAAATTAGAGTAAGGCCTAAGTGGTAAGACGAGATGAGGTACAGCTTGACATCAGGTGGGGCTTGATATAGTGCTGTTGGGCCCGAGAGATGTATGTCGCAGTTCAGACAGCCCGTGATGGAGCATGAGAGAAGAAAGTGGCTTGGCTCCAGCAGTCTTTTATCAGTGAGCGAGATTCATGTCTGATGTGTAGAGACGGAGGTTGGACAGATGAAGACGTACACGGCCCCAGACCCAACCCTTGTCATCTCGCTAGCGCGCACGCGTCACTGCGGACCTCCGACATACCTCTGGACACCTCACCACTCCTGACTCCATACCTCGCAATGCCAATCGCGCCCTTCGTACACTGAGAATGCCTGCTCGATCGCCCAGGCGCAGCACAAATGACCTGCTCAACCGGCCTGGTTTTCTAGGAGCAGCTGCACGCTTCTGGCAGGTGTGTACAAACACAAACAACCAGCTCGCGTGCCACACTTGCTGACCGCAGCCTAGCGCTCCTATGCCTCAGACTATGTCGGCCTGGCGCTGCTAATCAGCAGCTATATATTCGTACGCCGCCTGCCATCGAAAGAGCCTGCACACAATAAGCTAATAACGCAGCTCCAGATCCAATTCCTCGCCGAGCCCTTCCATCGCATGTTCTACCTCTCCGACCTGCGCATCGCCTACCCACACGCCCTACACGAGCGCGTAAACGTCTCCTGGCTCTTTGTATACGCCGGCGCCGTTCCCCTCGGCACTCTGGTTCTCTGGGCCCTCGTTGCGCGCCCCGGCACGCACAAGGCGCACGTTACGCTGCTAGGCTGGCTGGTCAGCATGATCCTGACGCTGTTCCTCACGGACGTAGTCAAGAACGCAGTCGGTCGGCCGCGGCCAGACCTCCTCTCGCGCTGTAAACCCGCCCCCGGCACCCCGAGCGACGTGCTGGTCACGTTCGAAGTGTGCACCGAGACAGACCACCATGTGCTGCATGATGGGTGGCGGAGTTTTCCTTCGGGGCACAGCAGTTTCTCCTTCAGCGGACTGGGGTACTTGAGTTTGTTTATCGCGGGTCAGTGCCATGTGTACCGCCCACGCGCGGATCTGGCGCGTGTGCTGCTGGCGCTTGCGCCGCTGTTGGGCGCCGCGTTGATTGCGATTAGTCGGTGTGAGGACTACAGACACGATGTGTACGATGTCAGTGTGGGTTCATTGCTGGGCATGGCCGTCGCGCATTACACATATAGGAGGTACTATCCGGCGCTGAGGAGTCGGGATTGTGCTACGCCGTACCCGAATCCGGCAGACGAGAAGGGGTTTGGCAAGGCCAAGGATGAGGAGAGCATTAGGGGCGCTCAGGAGTTTGAGCTGGATGAGTTCGACGAGGAAGATGATGAGCGGGAGAGTAGACCTCTCAATGGGCGGAGATAGGATCGACCGATTTGTTCTACTCAAATAAGATCTGCTGTATCTGAATAACCTCTTCAGGGGTATATCTCGCTTCCAAGACGCCTGCACCCGCTAGAAATGCTTCAAACCCCCACGCTACCACCGCATTAAGTCGCCTGCCAGCTCTTCCTCCCCGTAATCCACTTGAAACTCGCACACCACCCCTCAGCCTCTCCCCTCTCCGACCTCTCCACCCATTCCACCACCTCGCCCTGGGCCCTCGCTATATCCGCCCTCACCTCCTCTGTAGTCCACACCCTCTCTCTGTCCCCAAACTTTGTCAGCAACCGCAGCAAACTCGCCTCAAACCCTTCCATCACCACAACCACCAGCAGCTTCCCTATGCGCCTCTGCTCCTCGTTGTCCGCCCACTGCCCAACCGGCACATTGACCTGCGTCGTCTGGATATCCGTAAACCCAGCCTCCTCAAGGTACGAGGGGTGCATGTAGAAGAGGCCCAGGGGCCTGCCGGATTTATACGACGCCTCCATCATGCTGGCGTAGAGTTTGCGCAAGGTGGGGATAGGGAATGTGGACGGGTCGGAGGACGTGACCGTGTCCATAGGCACAGCGCCCATGTCAAAGTCGGCGACTTCGATTTGACCCCCAGGGGAAAGGCTCTTGTGGATCTCGGCGTATACTTCTTCCCAGTGCGAGAAGGCGCCTTTCATGTTGCGCAGGTGAATGAAGTCGTAGGGTTCGCTGAAGTGCCAGCCTGGGTCGGGGCGGGGGGTGAGTTTGTGAAGGTCGATGACCAAGGACTCGACAGAGGTTTCGGGGTAGGAGGGTGATGGTCGCTTGGTCGTGAAGTCGCCTCTGTCGGGGGACTTGGGCGGGGAGTGGATGGGCTCGCGGTGCATCATGGTGCGGTAGAAGTCGAAGTTTGAAATTGTGCTCAGCTCGTCCATGCGCGGGTCTACGCCCCACACGTCGAGGTCGTCCAGCTCCCAGGTCACGTTTGCGGTGCCCATGGTCGCTTCTGTGGTGTCGAGGTCCCATTGTGTCATGTCGATGCCGACGACTTCTGCTCGTGGGTGAGTCTGCGCCATGGCGACCGCCCAGTGACCAGGTCCTGTGCCAAGGTCGAGAATTCTTCTGGTAGAGGGCAAAAGTCTCGTGGTGGTTAGCCGACCTTGTAGAGCGTGCACGAAGACTTGGTGCTGGAAGAAGAGACGATCTTGCTCTTTGAGATCGCCACCGAAAGCACATGGATTGAAGTAAGTGTCGTTTCCGTAAGTGCGGCCATTTTCGTGCACATATTCGAGATCCTCCGAGGTTACAGTTCGTACAGAGCGCCTGGGTGGTGCGGTTAGTGGTACTCTTGCTCCTTCCAACACCCGACCAAATATTCACAGTCAAACACTAGACAATTGACTTGTAGCCAAGTTTAAGAGCATGAGACTAGCACAGTGTAATAATGAATTGAACATACACAGATTCGATCGAGGTGGAGCTCCCTGAATCAGCTCGCGGGCGTTTGGGTGCGGCCGTGTCATGTCCAACCGGAGTGTCGGGATGTGGCGCTTCCTCGTCCATGGAACCGGGCCAGTTTAGTCCTCCGCCTGTGGACCGAGGGGTGGCGAACGTTGAAGACGACAAGATCCCTGAACTGCGGTTTGAGTTCTATTTGAGTGTACCGGTTGCGCAATTTGAGAGGAGGGGCGTTGGCCTGAAGGTTGCAGACCCTCGACGGTAGCGGCTCGACCGACTAGCGCATGGTCTTGTAGAACTTGCGGAGCCTACAGCAAAGTCAAGGTTAGTCTACACCAGGGCGAGCCGCTCCGAAATCTGATCGGTACAAGCAATCGCCGAAGGTCGTCTTGACTAGTGTCCTAGATGTCTCTGCTGACCTCCTGAGTACATACTTATGTACCTTGCCCTGAAGGGATGTAGCTGCGAGCAAGGTGCATCCATGCCAGCAGCGTACAGCGCGCTAGACATGCACTGATTCTCGGACGGAGACCATTTCTTGACAGAGATAGCCTGCCAGACAGATTGGACACACAGTAGCTGCAGCGGGTTAAACTGAGCATTGTTGTTAAGTTAGCTCCAGGCAATGGTGGTTGCACGAAGCCAGCAGGGACATTGCAGATCATGTGGGTTACTGCAGACATTGCTGGGATGCCGAGACGGAGTTACATCTCGTATTTGACAAGCTGTTGGCGCTGCGTATGCAGGCTGAGCCGCCCTCAGGTTTCTCTTATGTAGAAGGAGGGGTACACAATGTGACCTAGACCATGGTCGGTATGGTCTCAGTAACGTGCATCTGTTTCTTCGTCAAGACCCTGTAGGATTATTTGGTGGTCTGCTGAGCGTTTGATACTGTGGGTGGAGTTTGAGATGCAGCCTCATCCCAGAACATGACAGAATGCGGAGGGGCAGGCGTGTAAGGCGCCAGAAGAGGCAGCTTGGACTGAAGTGGGGTTCACGCAGATCATCGCCTGATACCCAGAAGAAGGCAGCAAGGAACGCTTAGATTCGAGATTGGCAACGAAGCCAAGTTTTGTGTATTCTGAAGCTCAGTAGAATGCATGCCACAAGGTTCGCCTTCGCTGTTTCGAGGCTTTGGCGCAATTCAGTTTTGGGCGCCGTGGCCAGCTTCGGAAATTATAGCGCGTACGGTCTCAGCGCAGATCCAACGCAAGGGTAAGGAGGCGCTGCACGCCCGTACTGCTGGGCGAAGCTGTGACGCGGACATTGGGTGATTGGGCCAGGGTGCACCACCAGCCTGTCACTGGCATCGCTGCCGCTGCCAAAACAGTGCTGGGAAAATGAGGATGCCGTTCCGGTGAAGCCGGACCAACGGGCTGGGAGAAGTCATGACTCAAGCAAAGATCCGGACGTAGTGCACTATTTGTCGTACGAAATTTATGAGGGTCATCTTAGAACGAACGGTCTTTGTGGCTAATAATAGGGAGAAGCAAACGCCGAGCACGGAACTCCGATTGATACGCTTGGAGGGCAGCAATGCATGAAGAGCACATCAATACGTTCGTTGTTGCGTTGGTCAAATGTTTTGCTTGCATTTGTGTGATGTGAGCGCAAAGTGGCTAGCCCGCTTGCCGTGGCAGAGTGCTCGTACTCATTCACTAATGCACCTTTTACAATCATTGAGGGGTATCTCCCCAACTTTTGGACCACGCGGTCGGTCCGAACCTTCAAAATCTTGCCGTAGTGTCTTTGCTTGTGTGACTTACTCATCAACCTCCTGGCCCTCGAACTTGGGCAGACGCGCAGCCACATCTGACCACTGCTCCTTACCATTGACGAGGTTGGTAATGGCAGCGGTGATCTCGTCGAGACCGGCACGGACCTGCTCCGTCGAATCACGGTCACGCAGGGTGAATGTGTTGTCCTTGACGGACTGGAAATCAATGGTGATACCAAGAGGGGTACCAAGCTCATCGTTACGCTGCATGCTGTTAGTACACTGTAGGCTATGGGGAAAGAACGTCCATGACGTACCGAGTAGCGCTTGCCGATGGAAGCACCAGAGTCGTCGACACGAGTGGAAACACCAGCTTCTTGCAGCTTGTCGGTCAATGTGCGTACAAAAGGCTTAAAGTCGCTGTGCGAGCTCAGAGGAACGATGAGTGCCTTTGTAGGAGCAACGGTAGGAGGGAAGGACAAGACACCACGTGCATCGTCTTGCTCGCGAGTCCAGTAGATGTGCTCGCAGAGAGCATACACGATACGACCGATACCGAATGATGGCTCGATGACGTTGGGTGTGTACTCTCGGACGTTCTCAACTCTTGTGCGCTTCTCGATAGTGATAAGCTCCTTGGGAACCTCGACCTTGCCATCACCAACACCGGGCACATCGATGACGATCTTGCCTTCCTTCTCGAGATCCAGAGACAGCTTCTCACGCAGGTCTTGTGTAAGCGCCTCAATAGCGTTCTCGACGGTCTTGCCATCCTTCTTGAACTTGGGGCCAAACTTCTTCTTCTCGATGTCGCAAACCCACTCCTCAACTCTGAGAGGCTCCTTCCTGGGCTCACGGACGACCAGCGGCGCACCGGTCTTCTTCATGTGAACAGTCAAGTCGTAAGCACTGCGGTCGGCACAACCAACGCACTCGATCCAGCCGTAAGAGGTTAGCAACTCGGCGTCCCAGCAGTCTGCGGCGTAGTGAGCCATTTCATTGGCCATGTGCTGCCTGAAGCGGATCTTCTTGGGGTCGGCACCAATCTTGAGCAAGAACTGCTGGATGCGGGCCAGGAAGTAACCAAGTGTTTCGTTGTCTACAAGGCCAGTCTTGACAGCCTCACCAATCTTGGTGGTCTTCACGTTGGTCTTGCCAGAGAGCTGGACATCGCGGTCGAGAAGCTCGAGCTCGACATCTGCAACCTCTTGGAAGCGAGGGTGTTTCTTGCCACCCTCGGGGTCAACAAAGTGCTCGATCTCGGCCATCAAGAATTCTCGTACGCGCAAGAGACCAGCTCGAGGGGAGATCTCGTTACGGAATGACTTGCCAATGGAGGCAGAGGCGAAGGGCATCTGCTGCTGGTTGAACTCAAGCAGCTTGGCAAAGTTCAGGAACTGGCCCTGGGCGGTCTCGGGGCGCAGGTAGCCAGGCATGTTCGAAGAGGGACCGATCGAAGTCTGAAACATGAGGTTGAAGGCAACAGGGGGCAGAAGCTCGCCGTTGGTGGCAGGGTTCTTGATGTCGTACTTCTTCATGAGCAGACCAAGCTCCTCGCCATTGTAGTTGTCGATCTTGGCCAACACTTCCTCGTACTCGGTGACGAGCGCATCATCGAGCTTGACAACAGCGATGTTCTTGACCTTCTTCTTCTTCTTCTTGGGGTCCTCCTCCTCGGCTTCGACCTTCTCACCACGAGCCTCCTTGTTGCCCTTCAGTCTGGCCTCCAATACCTCCTCGACAAGGTGGTCTGCGCGGAAGATCTCACCGGTCTTAGGGTCCTTGCACATCCAGTCGGCGAACTTGTCGACGTGACCGGAGGTCTTGAGGACTTCGTGGGGCGTCAGCATGGTGGTGTCAACTGCAATCGGTCAGTGTCGTCCAGCCTCCAAGGTCTCGTGCGCATTACCCTCCAGCATGTTCTCGCGCAGCACAAAGTGCTTTCGCCATATGTCGACGATGTTGTTTGTGAGGGCGGTACCGGGCGGGCCATAGTCGTAAAGACCGGAAACACCGCCGTAGATGTCGAAGGCTGGTGTGTAAAAGAGTCGTCGCTGGCACGGTCAGTATGACTCGACACGGCGCACCAGATGGCAGAGAATGCGCATGCATACCTTCATGACAGAGTCGAGCGAAGCCCTGTCGAAGGGCTTGCCCTTAAAGGTGGTCATTTCGCTCGGCATCTTGACCTGCTGCTTCCGCTTGGGGACGACGAACTTGAAGTGGGGAGGTGTGACAGAGAAGCTACGCGCGGGCTTGGGATAGACAACGAATGGCGGGGTACTAAAAACTGCGGGCCTGCAGTGCAGTGAAGTATTAGCGCGTATCAGCCGCGACACGCACTGCATACACTTGGAAAGTCTCTCGTTGCGGAGAGAAGCAATGGGCTTGAACGAGTGTCTAGTTAATATACAATGCACATATGGTTCATCAAACGTGACTCTTCCAATCGAACGCGCCTATTCCCTCGGCGGTCTGATCAACGAGGGCGGAGCGGAGCGCGGTCAAAACTTTCGCCGACCAAAAAGTTTGGGAAGTCGCGACCTCTAACAGGCAACTTTCAGCACAACACGGCAACTTTGAGTTAGCAAGCTGTAGATGTAGGAAGATCGTCGCACGTACCCAAAGAAAATACTGACAAATTTCAAGAGGTGTAGCTTCACCCGTCATGGCATTCTCTAAATCCCCGTCCGTAGCTACAGGCTTCAAGCCTAGGAACAAACTTCGCCGACAGGCCGCCTTCCTCTCCATAAAGAAAGCCAGGGAAGCAGAGAAGCGCGACCTGCGACACCGCCGTAAACGAGAGGAAGCAAAGGACACCACTTTGCGTGAGGAGCGTCTCAAGAACAATGTCCCCCAGACCATCGACAACAAGCGAGTATGGGACGAGCCTGTAGGAGACGATGAGGACGTTCTGGGCTGGGCGGTAGACGTGGAGCGACTTGCAAAGAAGAGGAAGCTGGACGCCGAGGCAGCAGCACAGGATGAAGAGGAGGGCACATTAGCCAAGCTCAGGAAGAGAGAACAAGAGCAACAAGCAGACTCGGACGAGGAAGAAAAGGACTCAGACGCAGACTCGATGCTCGACGCCTCCTCCAACTCGGACAGCGCCTTCGACTCCGACGACTCGGAACTGTCCAAGGCGAAGAAGAACACCCGCGCACCCTCCCCCGACCCTTCAATAGCAACCACCACCGCCACAAACATGGAGCTATCCCCCGAATTCCTCAAGCAGAAATTCCCCCAACTCTTCGACCACCAGCCCGAACCCAAGATCCTCGTTACCACATCCATAAACTCTACGCTACACACTGAAGCCGACACCCTGACCTCCTTCTTCCCCAACAGCACCTACATCCGCCGCTCGGCGCACGCACACGCACACAAATACTCTGTGCGTGAAATCGCCCAATTCGCAGCGGCGCGCGACTACACCGCCGTGGTGGTGCTGATGCAAGCACACCACGAGAAGAAGCCGGACGGCCTGGACATCATCCACCTGCCGTCGGGCCCGCACTTCCACTTCAGCGTGACCAACTGGGTGGAGGGGAAAAAACTGCCGCGCCATGCGAATGACACGGGACACTACCCTGAACTCATCCTCAACAACTTCAAGACCCCGCTGGGTATTTTGACCGCCCATCTGTTCAAGGGCATGTTTCCTGCCGCGCCGGAGTTGGAGGGCAGGCAGGTGCTTACGCTGCATAACCAGCGTGATTACATATTCGTGAGGAGGCATCGCTATGTCTTCCGCGATAAGAGGGAGTCGGAGAAGCCGGTGCTGGGGGGTGACGGGAAGCCGCTCAAGGGCGTGGAGGATGTGAGGGTGGGTATGCAGGAGATTGGGTAAGTCACTGTTCCCCGAAGATTGAGTGAGGATTCACTGACCTGGTGCTAGGCCGCGCATGACGCTCAAGCTAAGGAGGATAGATCGCGGGATCCAGTTCAAGAGTGGGCAGGAGTGGCAGTGGAAGGGCCGCATGGAGAAGACAAGGACGCGCTTCAATATGTAGAAGATGCAACATCGTCACACATGTGTGCAAGAATACGAACGAGAGATGTCGAACGTTCGAGCATTTGGCTCAGGGCCGTATTGCTATTGTGCGACGAACCATGAAGGTCTGATTAACTATGCAAACTCAGACGCTGCTATCCCACAGTGCCCCCCGAATCCAGCCGACCCGTTCCCAACGCCGTAACGGATGTGAGGACGCCAAAACATAATGCGCATTGAACAACAATCAAAAACCCTCAAACCAGCCTCCCAGAATAATCGATGACTCGGACATACAGCTGCGCTGAAAGTCCTCCCTGAGTCCGCCTCGGCCGCCACATTCAGGGGTGGTACTGCTATGGAAGCCGCATAGGTCGCTCGAAGAGTGCCTTCGGGCTGATAGGTTGAGATACTTCGGAGGTGCAAGGCGGAGGTAGAGGAGGCCAAGCAGACGGAGACGTTGACCAGGAAGCATGCGCAGAATATCGCGAACGTGCGTAGACCGGACTTCGTCGCGCCTCATTGGGAAAATACGCTCGCCGTGGTGGAGAAAAGGGAATATACTGGTTCGGCACTATACAGTTCTTCAGTATGGAGTTCAGCTTCGGTGTAACTACTTGTTACCACCATAGCCTCCATAATTACCACCGGGCGTCATGTGGCCTGTTGGTCCTGGTGTGGTCGCAAGACCAGCTGGGTGGTTCGTCGGTGTGCTTGGTCCGTCTCCATGCCTTGCACTGCCTGGATGAAACATCATGCCGCCGTTGAGGCCTTGGAACCCAGTCAGACTCTGCTGACCCTGTGCCGCAAGTACAGCTGCTTGTGCCGTGGCGCTGGCTGGTGGTCCAACGCCTGTGAGTCCCCACATCTGCCCGTTCATCTCATCAGGAATCGTTCCATCGAAGATTTTCCTCTTCAATTCCCAAAATACAGTGCCCGTAAGCCAAGCATCAGAGCCTGCAGTGTGAGAAGTGCCGATGCGTTGGCAACCCAGCTCATCAGCAAGATCCTGCAGACCTGATTTTGTGCCCAAGTTGTTTAGGATGGTGGTCACGTTGGCATTCGTTATCCCTCGGCGGAGGAGGCTGTTTGCGTGCCGCCAAAGGTACTTGACATCGAGCAGGCGTGGGAAGAAGACCTCGACAAGCTTGCGGTAGGAGTCTTCGTCCTCCGGTAGTGGCTTGGAGCTGAGCATCTTCACCAAGTACGCAAAATCGTAGCCAGAATGGAATGATATCCAGTTTACATCCTCTGAGAGCGTCATGCCGGATGTAATCAGCAATGAGCCGAACTCTTGCGGATCTATGCCTTGTGAGGCGTGCTTCTCAAAGTCTGCGCCAGATTTCTTAAGCATCTGGATGGATTCCTCGTTGTACATATCGTCTTCGAGGGAGAACCGGAAGTTGAAGCTCCATGTGCACGGACACATTACTATGTTATTCGCATATCCCTGCAGCGATTTGGGTTGGTATTGCAGTGTAGACGGGTCGAGCTGTCCGGGAGGAATCTCGCCTTGAATTGAGAACAGTGTGACGCCAAGCTGGATGATCTTAAGGAGGTCGACGTTGCAGCGCACTGTTTGGTAGTGGTATGAGGCTTTCGAGTTAAAGTCGCCGATCGGTCGCGCAACTACACCGGGAAATTCTGTGTCCTGGTCGCCATTGTAAGCTTCATCGTATGCAAGGTATTTGGGGAGCAGAAGAGAGCCTCAACCTGATGGCCCAAACCCACTCCACCATTGACGGCGCACTTCACCACGCACGTCAGACACAGGTCGAGCGCTGAAGAAACAGCCCCTAAACCTTACAAAGCGCACTTACCATGCTGATGTATGGGTACTGGTCGATGAGGGAGCGTAGCAGGTCCATCTCTTGGTGAAGGTTCGACCTCCACACGTCGCGTATCCTCTGGCCAGCAAGACCCTTTGCACCGTCTTGCCCACGAACAGCATCCTGCTGCAGTTGAGCTCCATGAGCGAAACGCATACGCGCCTCATGTCCGTCCAAGCCTGTCCCTCCACTGGCCCCACCTAGACTAGCCGCGGCTCCTAACCCTGCGCCACCGAGACCGCCAGCGATTCCGGCGTTATTCGACTGAAAGGCATGTTGATTCTGACCGAAGAGGTTGATGTTGTGGGCCTGGTTTCCTCCGCCAAAGCTAGGATGTGGCATACTCTGCTGTTGCTGGTGCTGCTGTTGCAGCTGCGGTTGCTGGTGAATTGGCGCAGAAAGATGCGCGAAAGGATTCGAGAGATTATGTCCCGGAAATCGGCCACCGTTGCGTGCCATTGTGGGATACGGGTGTGCTACCGCTGGGTAGCTCGTGTGCGATGCTGCTGCAGGGCTGCGGGCATGCGGTAGCCTGGGTCGAGAGTGCAGATGATCTCCGAGAGTTGTTCGCGTGAGTCGGGTGCGCTTCGTCAGTAGTGAGCGCAAGTTGTCGGAGTCTTGGATTGTGGTTGTCGAGTCGAAATGTGGTGGAATGCGGGAGGGACGCTGCCGACGAAAGTGAGTGGTGGCCGCGCTTGCGAGTCCGAGCTCTGCCGCCAAGACATGTGGAGTGGGCAACGCAACGTCGAGCAACTCCGCGACGACAGTCATTGAATTCACGCTGCGTCTCGATATACCCACACAATGAGGCCTTCATAGTGAGTTCTGCATATGTGACGCTGCAATTGGCGCTCTGCCCGCCTTCGCGCCCACTGCTGACCTCCGCAGCTCCGCCATGGCAAAGCCTAGCATTACCGGCTTCGACCCTCAGAAGTTCGCCGCTGCTTCCAAGAGCGGCACCAAGGGCGATCCGTGGGCACGATAGTACGCATTATATCTGCTCTGAAACGCTCCTGAGCAGCATACTCACGATCGAACAGCGAGCAATGGCGATACACAGGACCCTTCTCCAGGTTCAACCGCTTCAAGGGCTCTTTCCCCGGTCTCGGCATCGCGACAGTAGCGTTTGCCGGATACCTTGTCGTCGAGAAGCTTTTCTTTCCTGAAGAGCACGGCCACCACAGCTCGGATGGTCACTGAGTGGGGTACATGCATAGGCAGAATAGCAGAGAAAGAGCTGGAGAAGAGATGATCTTGAGGACCTGGGCGTACCGGTTGACTTGGTTTCCCTCGCTGTGAGGGCTGTAAATACGGAATATCACACAGCATGACCAAAGCAAGTCTCATTTGTCAGCGCACCTGGATCCCACGTGATTTGCTGCGTCCTTGGAGGCAATAGCACTGGTCGAATTTATGCCTGTGAACAAGGTCTGCCAGCGTGCATTGAGCAACATCTCGGCTTAGCAGAGACTGCGCACTTCAGAAGGAAAGGCTCGCAACGGTGGTCAGTAGTGCTGTTGAAAGACGATAAGCCAGGTGCGATCTTGCTTAAGTCACTTCGTCACCACGTTTGAGCTTGTTCTTATACGAGTTCATCGACTGACTTGTGCTATCGGCTCGTCGCAATGGCTGATGCATTGTACTTGTGACCATAGAAGAATCAAGGCACGTCGCCCAGAGAGCATTTGGATAGAGATTGCATCTTGACAGACAAACGGTCCGACCACATTCGTGAAGGGCTCCTGTCTGTCAACTTTGACTATTCAGCATCCATGTGAAGGACCGCATTGCACGCTTTGGTCGATCATCGTATGTTACAGTTTCGAAGGTCTGGCTTCTATGGTAGGTAAGAGGCCACAGCACGTAAGAGCAAGACCTGCATTGTGAAATCTGACTCAAGAAAACGTCCAAAGTCAATGAAATACGACAAGACATCAGGTGTTACTGTATCAAACAATCATGTAGCCATAGGCGCACGCAACTCGCGTGACTCACCCATTCTTAATAGACCACACAATGACTTAGCCATATCTTAGAACATGCGCAAATCACCAATTATGCTCAGCACAACTCCATACACGCAACACGCGCGTAGGATTGTCCACGCGAGCAAGACCGTACGAGTACTCCCCACCATCCTGATCACGGACGGCGCGCTTATCAGCATCTGCGGCCCCCTCCCCATCGGCGGCTCAAGCGTACCTCACACGATCCCAAAGGACACGAGCTCCGCGACCGCCATCCAGACCGTGAGACCATGTAGCGAAATCTACTCGACCAGCTCCGTCCACACGCTCTTGGTCCAGCGCTGTGTCTGACCCGCGCAGAACCCATGCAAACGGTCTCTCCATGTCCACTTCAGCCCAGCACCGCGCAGTACTGCGCAGCGACCTGTCATCTTTGTGATGCGTGCTGCATTCTTGCCTGCACCCACGGCTTGTCGCCCTGTTGGCGGCTAGCGATCGGCCGCTGCAGGATCGCCATCCTGGTTCGCCGGCCCGCGTGCCTGCCCGCTGTTGATGCTCGAAGCGTGCACTCTCCCGCGCTGCCATGGGAGGCCCAACGTGCGCTGTGGGTGGGAGCGTGCCGTGGGCCGTTGGTCCTGCACGAACCAGCTTCCTGTTGAGGGTTCGCCGGGTGGTGCCGTGCTAAGTATGTGGCTGGAGAGACTGAAATTGTGGGTTTCGGTCAGCGGCGAGGCCGGGAAGACTGGTGAGGTTGTGGAGATGAGGGTGCGAAGGGGAAGGTGCGTTGAAAGTAGGATTGAGATCTGATCGTAAGGCTTGTTATGGCGACTGAGATGCTGGTTTCAGATATGGTGTCATGTTGCGAGAAATGTCAGCGAATTGTAGATCCATAGTGCAGATGGATACTACTACGCCATCGTAATCGATTGAAGATTTCGACCTGAGGTGGCGAGGTATACTGCCGCTTCGAAATGAGGCGATGCACAGTTCCATGCCTTTTAAGTAGGCCTGGTGTTGCTCAGTTTTGCAAAGGGTCTCCACACAACGTACAGGGAGGTGATCTCGAGGTTTGACAACAACATGACCCTGTTTACGTCAGAAGATGGCAGTCAGGGTCTGATCTAGCGGTGAATCTTGGTTACGCAGCGGCTGAGACCCTGGATGCGGGCTACGCCAGGTTCTTTTTCCTATCTTGTAGACTACCATTCCTTCGATTTGTTCGTGGGCCTCAGCATGCTGCATGAAGACCAGCTGCATATGTTAGCTTTAGTTGGATTGCCCCCAAACTCTCCTTGGCCTGGTACTCGGGATCACTAAAGCTCTGCCCTTCAACGACTTTGACTTTACTCGCCGATCCTGGACCTGCAGCTGCAGCGGAGGGGGTCTCCGAAAAATGTGCATGCAGCTCAAGCTCGATGCAAGAACATCGCTTCGACGGCAATCTACAGATTGTTGAACAATGGATGGTGTGGTATTCAGCTTCCGCAGGTATGGGCCCTCGGTTCGCATTCAAATAGTTTAGCTTCCGTGGTGGTTCGCGATCTGGTTCGCCTAGAACGGACTATCGAAACTCTGAATCTGGAGGCAACGGGTTTGAAAACTTCGCAGTAGCTTCATCCCTGCCGTCGCCAAGCGCTCGTATGCGGAAGAAAGGAGTATCTACGCCATTCCTCATAGTTTCGAGAGATGCAGTTTCATAACGCCGGGCAGGTAAGCGTACCGTTGAATCAACAGAGACAGTCACAGACTAAGCACATCTCCAGGCACAATTTTTGCTGTGGAGATGTGCAGAGTTCGTTACCCACTTGAAAGCCGGAGCGAGCCTCCGACAACGGTTGGGACAGATGGTGGCTATAGATTGTCTGGATCAACGCATCTTTGCATTGCAGTAGGCCGGGACGACCTTGAAACATCCGCGCAAGCGGCCTGTGGCCTGCAAATCTACGTCTTACATGCGTGAAAGACCGAGGCGACCAAAGCCAATCTGCTAGTATTATCTTTTTCGGCCCCTCAAGCTATCACAGTCGATTGAAGTTGAATACTCGTCATGTGAACAAACAGAGAATTGTCGCTCGAATGCTTTGGCTTTGACAGTCTGCAATCTGCGAATGCAGATCCGGATAGAGTTTCGGTGGCGCGGGGCTCGACAGGACTGTGGAGAACGAGCGGAGAAGAGCGCCCAAGAAGTGTAAGATGTTGACTGCAAGTTGACAAGGTGAAAGAGGAGCTGCTCGCGCTCAAGAGGCTTCAGCCGCATATAAACTATTTGCAGACAGCAGCTAATCACTGCATGGCCCATGACTTGTCCATACGCAGGGCTTTCACGGGCATTTTTTTTTTTGAAGGCGGGTTGCACTGTGCGATTGCATGTGAACCTGCAGCCCGGTGGAGCTGTGGACGAGCTACAATGCAGTGTTAGTTTGAGTCTGAAGTCTCCAGTCCGGACGCGGGTTGAGCTCGGAAGGTTCTCGTTCGAACAGTCCTCTGCATTAGGGCTTCTTTAACTTGTGATAAGCAAGGGCGGGGCAACGTTAAGTGTAGCCGAAGATCCAGCGTATCGGTTTACGGTTCATCAGGCGCTTCTGGTAGCGACAGCCCGGACAGGTACATGCAGGTACGAGCGTCAACAGTGTTGTACCGGTGGTCCACTCCTGATAGGAGACTCGAACCAAGTCAGGGAACCAAACTTTGAGTGCTGTGAAATGCTAAGGCCGTTGTCTGGAATCAGTCATGGCGTTTGTGAAGCATTACTAATAAGCATAGCTCCGTCGTACTCGTGTTCACCGCATGGCGAAGGGCCAGCACGGAGCTGAGCAGTAGCTGGATACGGCGGGATGATTCGTCGTAATTGTTCCGCATGAGTTTACGCAAGCACATGGACAGCCACGCAATCGGGTAGCCGAGTGCTGTCTCCACGAGTGTGGGTTGCTGAGGTCTTTTTGTACCGGAGCGGCCGTTGGGATATGTCGTATTGGCATTAGCGCGCTTTCGTTTTAGCAGCAGACGTCATTCAGGTACGAGAAGTGCGACGCCGTCATTGGCGGCTGATGCAGCCTGCAGACGGCTTTATCAAGACGTGGGGCTCCAGCGAAGTGGGATGTATGGAGCAAGTGGTGCTCGATGCAGTCAGCGCCTCTTCTGCAAAGACCAGGAGAAGCTCATGCGTGGTTGTAATGTTTGCAGTACTGCGCCCATGTCCTTGCAGTATAGCGAGGCAACGAAGACCAGAATGCTGGCTTGACGACCGACGTTCGGTCTGAAAACACGTGCTTCTTGCACACGAGGATCAGTTGGTAAATCAGCGCACAGCCAGCTGCTTCGTTGGCGCGTTCTCCACTCCACGCGTCTCTGGGTCGTCAGCCCTCTGAACAGGCCCGCGGCAAGGCTCTGACGAGTGGAGCATGTCGTGTGCTCTTTCGTCAACAGATCTGAGAGCCGCTGATGCGAGGCGACCATGCGGGATGATCCTCTCATAACCATCTGTTGCAGTGCAGAGACGCCTGGGTGCACAGATGAGCTGTCGTCGACACCGTACTACGCTGGCTTGTTTCACTGAACGCCTCCTCTCATGATGGTGGTCCTTGTTCAGCATTGTTGCAGATGAATCAGCCTACGCACGGCACAGTACCCTGAGCAATCATGAACATCCGGTCTCGTCTATGCTCACAATCAATGACGAGAAGGACAGGCGAGCTCACCGCAATGTAAGCGCTCGTCCCACGATGAGGCACGACCAGCTCGTTATCGCTGTCACACAGCGATTGACGGTGTTCATACCGCTTCGACCGCGTCTCACTGCATATGCTCTGCGCAGACTGGACTGCAACGTCGCTAGTTCTCGTGAGCATGACGAATTCGAAGCATATTTTCGCAGGCTGTGCACCCTCGCGGCGCGCTGTGCTGTGCTATGCTGTGCTGTGCTGTGCTGCTGTGCGTGCCAGTCAGTGCTTTGCAGCGTTGGTCGGCAGATGAAGACCGAGATTGGCAGGTTGCGAAAGTCCAACGGCTCTGACAGCGGCGGCTTGGTTGACCTTTGAAACACGTTTGAAGGTCACCCAGCGTTTGAGACGGCACTTCAGGCCCATGGCCCTTTTGAAGTCTCAACAACGACGGTTCACAACTCAGTTGGCCCACAGCATAGATTGATGTGGGAGCAAGGCGGGGCAACATGGCTCATCGACACGTTGTCGCCGAGTGTAGGGCCCTCTTCGGTTGTTTCATCTGACCTTTCCGCGATGTGAAGATCGTTGCGGCTGGAACGGTACCCTACGCTCAAAGAAGATGGCCCCTCAGCGTGCCATTTGATCGTCACAGCAATTGCATCGTCAAGCCGTGGTGAACGGGCTTCAGCACAGAGGTGGTGCACATCGCCCTCTCTTATGGTGGCCTTAGCCACGGAATCCGCGGTCTTCAGGCTTGCTTTGGTAAGGGAACGGAGCTGGCCTCGAGACGGCAACTCGCTCGAGGCTGCGGACTGATGCATGAAGCGCGTTGATCAGGCCGACCCTGGCCTACGTCAAGGCTCCCTGCAGGTACGTGGGTTCGTGCGCTGAAATGAGAACGCGAACCCGCACCAGGTTAGAAAGACACAACAAAAACACCAACACAACAACGCGATATTCGCCGCACGCACTCTCTGTTGGAGTGTTGCATTTGCCGGTCTGCATGTTTCACGCATTGCACGATCGACGCTACAGCGGGGCTGGTGCACAGCATCAATAGCTCACACTGTTCACTTCAGGGCCATTGGAAGAGGATCATGCTGTCGAATCCTCTGCGGTAGCACAACAACATCGGCCGGCATTGACCAGACTGGAGCTCGGCGTCTCTTCTAAGCGGGCCTCGGGGTGGTCCCTGCGATCGCGCTGCCGCGCTATTTACCCGTTTTATTTACAAGTCAAACCAATCACCGGCTTCAAATTTCTCCCCTGCAATGTTATGCTGCGTGCCAGCCAACCTGTCGGGCCGCGAGCTCTCCGGCCCAGAGCTCAATGGCTTGCGGAACGGTGAGCTCTAGGTTCCCCCGTCTTTGATACCCCTGTGTCCGTTGGCTTCAGCCACTAACAGCTGTCTAGACGCCGCTTTTACGCAGTTCACATCCATGGCCTTCTTGCCTGCAGTATCCCCTGTCCCTGCCTGGCCTGAACATGTCACTAAGCACCTCGGCGTAGTGCACTGAGCACTATCCATCTTTCTCCACATGCTCTCCGCTGTTGTGTACGCCCGCTATGTACTTACATACTCAGGTTATCCCTACCTTTGCTAGTGGTTCACCGGCCCCAAAAGCCTCAGGCGCAGTGTCAATATTGGGGAACTCACTTTGACTTCCAGTTTACCTCTTGGTATCGACTACGAAAAACATCATATTACCTGTTTGGTCTGCACCACATCCGTCGAGTCTTGACATCCCTTTCACGGCCTAATTTCAATTACTACGGCAAACAGCACGCCGGTCGAGGGGTTCTCAACATAGCAGCGTACCCTCGTCTTAAAACTTGATTACGAGCGCCCACCCGACCCGTGAGCCGTACCCTTCGACAGTGCGTCGCCTGGCTCCGCGATCAGATCTTTGTGCTGTTCACTGCCTCCTGTTGCAGTGGAATCAGCCGTCTTAAGAGGTGCGCATATGTCTATTTCGAGTTCATCCGGTGCGAACTAAGGTCTACTTGCCAATCCTTCCAGCTTGTCGACCTGCCCATCGTTCGCTTCGATTTATTCTCCCATTGAATTTGTCGACTTCCTTTCAAGCTTTACCCTCGATGTCTACTAGTATAGACCACTAATACATAAAGCAGACCACTGCTGGTATACGTGCCTCTCCTATACTTAACCGGCCAGCCGCCTAAGGCAGGCGTCCCTGGATCCTCTGGCTCACGTGTGGTTCGCTGGCATTGGCTGCATCCCCGACCGTTTGTGGGGTCCTCTCGTACAAGTCCAGCATCGCTCGACCTTTGATGGACCGTTGACGGGCTTTACCCTAGTTCCTAAGCGATGTTTGCGTTCCATAAGAACGAGACCCTCTCGCGCTCCAGACAGTCGTCTGTCGATTCCGCTTTCTTGGAGTCAACAAGTCTCACATCGGTCTCCGACTCGATGACAGCGTCGCAATGCTCAGACTCCTTCGAAACTGACGGCATGCACTCGCCAGAACGGCGGCGCAAGGCTGCATCAGGCAGGCGCAGCTCTGTTTTTAACATGCGCTCAAGAAGCAATACAGGCGCCTCCACAGCTTCCTCTATAATGCCTCCCAATCACGCAGACATGACTGCATACGACCAGGCATCGCCAAATTCTCCGCCCTCGCTTCGCCAAGTTTCTAGCTATAGCCGTCTTGATAACGCTGGCCCGAGGAGGTCTATGTTCCGTGGGAAAATGAGCAAGAGGTTGAGCGAGTCGATTGGAAGTGCCATAGACATCGACGACGCTCCGGAACTAGACGCCGGGAGGAAGCGTGCATCGTTCCTGCGAAAGCGCAAGGGCACCAACGAAGCTGAGATCTCGAGTAAGTCTAGTCGGACCATTGTCAAGTCTCTGAAGTTAACATCTTACTCAGGCCATGAACTCAAGAATCGGATCTCGAGGCCCTTCGACTTCCAGCACCTGACCCACACCGACCGACACCAAGTAGCCGCACTGGAACAAGCTCTAGTATCTGAGAAGGGCCCTGCATGGGTCCAACGTTCTGTACAAGTATCTTCTTCGCGAATGCGTGGAGCAGATAGTCCTCGGCAACTGTCAACTGAGAACCTGATGGCCTCCGAGCCCGTTTGGGGAAATGCAGCTACCTTTCGGTCGCCACCGCAAAGTCCACCCCAAGGAGACTGGCAACAATCTGAATCTCAGAACAGCTCATCAATGGCTCGGCCAGAGCTTCGACTTACTCGGTCTGTAGAGAGTTTCTCGCAACCTGGTATGAATCTTCGTGCCCACAGGCACTCATCCTCAGTCATCGCGCCTCCACGGACATCGTCACTTATCCCCGCGTCGGCTATTCACAACATTCAAGAAGAAGGGTCGGCAGTCCAAGCCGGCACCACATCGCCAGCCATTCGATCGAAAAGACAATCAGGCATTTGGGACACGTTCACGATGCCAACTGCCCCACAAGCAGACCAACTCCCTGGAATAAACGAAGACGCTGACTCTACCCTTGTTGGCAACGCTCTGACAACGCCAGACGACTCTGCAATCCAAGCTTTGACACCACCCTTCAGCCCCAGCCTCGAAGATGTTGCAGAAGAACCGGAGCGTTTCGTCAGTCCCAGGCCTGCCCCCCAACCGCCTCGCCTGAAGACTCCAACGTCACCCAAGTCGTTTTTCACCGATTCGTTCTCATTTAGCCACCAACGCTCTTCAGGTTTAAGACTACGACCGAGGGGCAACTCCCGTGCCTCACCCAAGTCATATAGCCTGACTTCCTCTGTGATACGACCCACCTCACAAATTTCTGAAACCCTTGTCTCGCCCAGCTCGACACGCGAAAGCCCTGTTCCTAAACCGTCGATCGTGCGGCGCAAGTCGAATACATGGCGCGCCATTGAAGAGTCATGGGAAGAGGATGTCGATTACATCTACGAGCATGCTCTCGAAGCTGAGTGCGATAACGACTGGGACTGTGTATCAGACGACGAGGCCTTCGTGGATCCCCATTACGCCCTGACCCGAGCTATCTACGAAGAAAGACCTCCAGTACCGCAGGTCTCACAGACAGGGCGGTACTCTGCAACCAACAAGCCGACTTTTCAGTTGCAAATGCCCTTCCCGCCCTCGCGTCCACAGATTGGTATTGATAGTGTTCCGGATCTGGGTACCACTTCTACCACTTCAGCTTCCACACTACAGACTCCATTTCACGAGACTGAGGGCTTTGCACTGAGTCCCTCGCTCTTGCTCCCCCAGGACTATAAAGAAGCGGCAGAGGCTTCCTACGAAGACATCTTGAAAGAGTACGATGGCTCTGATTGTCACTATCCAATCATCGATGTTGATGAAAGCACCACAAGCTCAGCCCGTAGCAGTCGCGTCCGCTTCAGCCGTAGAAGCTCGTATGACAGCAGCTTGGTCTCTTCTGCTCAGAGTTCAGGCCTCTGGAGCTCTCCAGTACGACGCTCGGCAAGCTCTGCTGGGAGCGTACCGGAACTCGTCCACTCCCGTCGCACCAGGCAAAACTTCAGCCTCATCGTTGACGAGCTCTCCGAGCAGGTGGCTTCCATGCATGCATTCGGCAGTGACGGCGAGCAGGACGACGATATTACCCCACCAGGACCCTCCCGTTTATCGGCAGAACGATTCTTCTTCAAGGACTTGCCCGACGACAAGAGCTACCATGGCAAGAAGCACTCCCACAAGCCAGCGCTTTCAGACGGGGCAGGCCAGCTAGCCGGAGATGTTAAAGTTCGTGCCCGAGCAGCTACTACCAGTCGCCCGAATGACGAGGAGTGTCTCCACCTCTTTCCCACGCCGCCATCGTTTTCACCTCCCATTCTCAACTAAATCACATCGAGTTATACCGTCGTAACACAGCCGATCTGGATTCAGTCACGCCCTGGTGGCTCCTTGAAACAGCTCTCTTACAGTGTACGACTCTTATATTTATACATTTCCTTGTACATATTTACGACGCACCACGAATTCCAGTATTAGTGAGTAAAACATTTGGTATCTTTCAAGTTGGGTCGAAAAAGACGGATCCGGCTGGTATGAACACTCTCATTGTATAGATTCTATGGTCATGTTCCTATACAGTTTCGCACACTGCTTCCGACTGTGCTGTATCTCATATGTTGTACACGATGTACTATGCTGGGTGTCTGCGCAAATTTCAGCACTTCGCATTATCTTGTTTGCCATGTTCGCGAGCATGGAACGAAGGAATACTACACGGTGTCCTTAGAAGCGGAGGGAATAATCTTAGATCACGAACTACCAATATCAAGATAACACATCGCATTCACATACATCGATCCATCATACGAGCAGCAGCCTACCTTTGCAGCTCCACGAACCCTGCCACTTCAAAAATCACGCCACAACCACAACAAATCTTCAGGGTTGCACACACCATACCTGTAACCCCGCCATCAACTTCAGCAGGGCACCCCGTCTGACCCTCCCTGCCTCCACACTGAGCTCCCTCATCTGCCAACATCAGCGCTAAGCCCTATAGCTCCACAGCACAAAACAAGATCTAACGATGTGCGCACGATCGCAATGCGTTTCTGTGCCTGAACTAGGATCTAGAGCGCTATTATCTGAGAGCTGCATTAGTGGCACCGGATTAATGAGCAAGCACGGGCAAAATCGATTGTATGAAACAGTTTCACGATTCCGCGCGCATAGGGCTGAGGTTCACATACTTGCTTTTGTTGTGCCGGAGTGGAGAAGGGGGAACGCAGGATCTGGGAACCTAGAAATCGGGAGATCGGGAAAGTTGCAGGGAGAGATTGACGGCCGGGGAGCGGGTCGGCAGGGGAGGTCGCGTGAAACACGGCCACATCAGCTGGTGGTTGTGAGGGACGGGATGGAAGTGCATCGCGTGAGTTGCTGGTACAACGAACGGAAGGTTTCAAGCTCAATGCTTGTACGTACGTCGAGTCCAGTGCTGCTCTATGCTCCTCGGCGTCTGCAAGGCGTACCTTGCGTGTCGACATTGTTGTTATTTTTCCACCTTTCGATTCGAGATCCCCAACGACTGCTCAAGCTTTCGATAATGCAACTCAACGCCGTTCGTAGGTTTTTGTTTGCCAAATCTCGATCCTCCCGCTCTGGTGGCTGGACTAGTGAACCCTATTGCTAGCTATCTCCGGACAATACCAAGGGAATTGCTTTTGTAACGCACAATCGCCAACTGGTCTCGAGGTTCCTAACTGCTTCTAGACGGGCATTCAACACTGGCAATAGCGTACTGCACACTTTAGGCTAGCTATGCTCGTTTGGGGAACGTTGCGCGATCGTCGAGGCGCTACCAAAGAGGCTGAGGGTTACGAAAGTAGCATCTCACTTACAGTACCGCGTCACAGTCGGTTGGTATAGGGTAGCCGCAGAGAGGAGGGCTAGGGCGTTAGACCAACTGATTACTGGGCTGGGAGAGGCACACAAGCAACTGTGCACACCGATTTACATTCAAGTCACTGCATCGCTATTATGGCTGAGATGTATACTCCTTTTAGCATGTAGTTTTGTGCTTATGTCAGAGCTCCGGGGTTGCGTTCGGCAGCACGCTGTGCATGTCCAATCAAAGCCAACACGCAGCAAATCCTGTGCGGATACGTCATCGCTCACCACCATCGCTAATGAGATCCATGTTATCGCCACGACAAAGTTCAAGCCACGCTGGTTATCCTAACCTCAAAACATCACCCACCAACAACCTCAGGCTTTCAGATCGAACTGATCTCTCGTGACATATATCTTTGATCATCTGCAGTTGTTCCGGGTCTTCCGCCTCTACTGTTGCATTGCTAGTTGGGACGAACAACGCCAACATGGTCTTCGGCCTCAGTCGCCTGACGCCGAGGCGTATTATCTTTTTCACATCAGCATCTGTAGTGTTTTGGCTGCTCGTTATTGGATTAACCCCCATCACCTCACCGTTACCTCCCTATACCGGGCCGCACGAGGTTGGAATTCTTGACCTGGAGACGGAGGTCCACAGGAGGATCGTGCACGAAGCCAAATTGAAAGAGACAGGAAAGAATGCATTTGAGCTATCAACATTGGCTGTAACACTCTACTACCCGTCTTCCCTACCCAGTGCTCCCCCTTCCAAACGTCCATGGGCCCGCCCGTGGCTTCCACAGCCTGTATCGTTGATCGGTCGAGGGTACGCACGTCTCGCCGGCGTATCGTTCTTGTCTCCCGTCTTCACGTTCGCGCTGTGGGCACTGGGATCCTCGACTGTCATCCCAGGCGTTGTCGATGCACCGATCCTCTCTGGTTCCGAGAAGGTGCTCGTTGAGGAAGGAGGAGGCGCTGGCGGATTCGGCAAGATTTTGGAAGCCGCTGAGCAGGAGCATACCGAGCTGAAGAGGGATGAGAAGTTTGGGACGCTGCCTTGTGTTGTCTTCACGCACGGTATGGCAGGTATGAGCCAGAGCTACTCACACTATTTGGGTAGTATTGCCAGTCATGGATATCTCGTTGCAGCGGTTGAGCACCGTGACGGTAGTGGCCCTGGTACAATCGTCCATCGCCCGAATGAGACAGAGAGGGCCGTGTGGCACATGAAGCTCAAAGATCTTGTGTAAGTCAGGACATCGAAAACCGGTTGTTTCAACTAACAAGGGTGTACAGGTCTGATCCACCTCTCACTGATCTTGAGCTGAAGGAAGCTCAACTTGCTTTTCGAGAAGCCGAGATCTCAGAGACCATTAAGCTCTTTGCACAGCTGAATGATGGCGATGCTCCAGTCATCAACCTGAAGCCCGACTCTCCTCGGAACGCTCTTCCTGGCTTCAAGAACCGCCTCGACATGTCCGCCGTTACAGTTGCTGGCCATTCATATGGCGCGACCGGCGTCTTGCAGGCTCTGAAGTCCGCAGGACCGAAAGACCTAAGTTTAAATGGAGGTATTGCTCTAGATCCCGGTAAAGGTTCCGGACCTCTGAATAAGGACATCGACGTCCCCCTTCTGGTCATGCAGAGCGGAGAGTGGACAGAGAATCAAACCGAGTTTTATGGACAAGGTTGGCACTTTGATGTGGTAAAGAAGATCATAGAGGATGTCAAAAGCGGTTGGATGATGACTTTGAGTAAGAACTCGTACCTTGTTGAGACTGTGCCGGCGAGCTGACAAACTGCAGCTGGTACTGCGCACCCATCGTGTACTGATGCACCGTTGATCGTACCCTGGATCATGAAGGTAATCACATGGCCATTCTTCTTACAATTCATTTGTTCTAATCGTGCACAGATGGTCACTGGTACTACGTTAGAATCAAGAGTTGCGCTGCGCGAATACATTGACACCTCGGTCCACTTCTTGAATTACCTGAAGACTGGCGAGAAGAAGGGCATCCTTGCAAGCGACGTCACCAGCTCAGCAGGACCGTTGGGTGATGCCGATAAGCGCGGAAAAGCGAAGGGACAATTTGGCGCGGACTGGGAAGTCCACATCGTACCCAAGTCAAAGTCCGAGTAAATTTACAAGCCTGCTGTAGTGTATGAATATTGGGATTCGACAAGGCATACTCAAGGCGCATTGCCGCATGTGTCTCTGTAACACAGGCGTGACATGCGAGTGGGGGACGTGGAAGAGTACAAGGTTTCCTAATGCCGAACACCATTCAACAGCAGCCTACGGCGACAGTACAAGAGATATGATCTTGATCATGACGAAATCCTCTTTTTGAGGGACGATTTACTCTCTAGGCCGCAAATCGCCTAAACTGTTGACCAACGTGGTTCTAAAATTATCGATAGCGTGCATGGCCTTGCCGTTGCGCGGGGACGGCGTGAGCTAGCCGTAGTGAGGCTGAGCGCGCCGCGAGGTTCCTTCAGCTGTCAATGTCAGACACACACTCCTGAGCTGCTGTGCCTCTTCTTCAGTACTGTTAGTGCTTGATCATCCTCTTCTTGCGCAAATTTGTCGCACCGCGAAAACCCTCCATCTATCTGCTACGCCGACTGCGATACCTCAAACTTTTACCCCAATCGATAAGGCTGTGCCGCGTAAACACAGCATCTTTTCGCCTATTGTCCACAGTAACGCACCTCAAGTGCCGGCGATAGGGCTATAGGAGCAAATATGCCGGTCGGGCGGATATCACAAAGCTACATTCAGAAGTGCAAGGTCGCGTTGCACTCCTTGCAGGCCATTTTCATCTTTGTAGCGGGATGTCTTACAATCTCAGTCATGACGAAGGGCGACATTGGAGGCCCGACGAAATACTACTTTGCGATGGTGAGTACCAATCTCGAGACCCAGAAGGGCCTACGTGAAGGAACAAAGGGACCGTCTCTGCTGTTTACACGGAACGCTAGGCTGACATTCTCTAGTGCTTCCTTAGCATACCGGCCATCATCTACCTCGTCATGGTACCGATGTGGAGTCGAACTAAGAAGTTCGCGAACGCATACGCATTCCTCGGAATCGACCTGTTGTATACAAGTAAGCATTTAGGTAGCCTGTGGGCGGTGCAACACTGACGGAGGCAGTATTATGGTTCGCTGCTTTCATCGCAGTCGCTATGTGGAACTCGACAGGTATCAAGCAAGGCGCAGAAGAAAAGAAGATTGGTGAAAACGACCGCAACTGTACCACTTTTAAGTATGGCAGTGAATCGATGTGCAACATCAGCAAGGGCGCTGTTGGTGTTGGCGTCATGGTCTTGTAAGCACTCTTGCACGTCACTTACGATGCAATAACGCTAACGGTCACCGTAGTATCTTCTTTGCCTTGACGAGCTGCATCTCCGGCTACTACATGCACAAATTCCTCCGCGAAGGCGTCCTTCCCTACGACTCGAAGAAAGAGAACCCCTACTACGCCAGCGGCGACAACAGCAAAGACAACGCCTGGTCTGCCGAGATCGAGGCTCACGACTCCGACGATGAAGACAGACGTACAGAGCGCGGCGGCAACCAGGAGGAAGACGAGTATGCGCTTCTGCACTCGACAGAGACAGACCAAGGCAGACACCCTGGCCGGCCGCTGAGCTGGGGCGAGGACAGAAATGGCGAGCCGTATGACAGACCGACAGGCTACGCAGACTACAGAAATGACACCAATGAATACGGCACCGACGCGCTTTCGCCCGGAGGGTACACCCTTGGTGGTGGTGGTTACGAAGAGTTCCGACGGGAAGCGGCCACGAACCTAGGCGCGAGCTCAAATCTGGGTGCTAGCATTGGCCCAGGTGGTGAACGGGCACCGAGCCGTGCGTCACATCTCAGCCATGGAGGAAGTGGGTATGGCTTCAGTGGGTCGAACAATGTGTAAGGAAAAGGAAGGACAATAGCATTGCTTGCGACCTACATCTGCATTCAGGTTTTAGCGCTTGTGTAAGCATAGCGTTTGTTTTCTTAGCCTGGTTCATTCCAGATGTCATGTATTTATGCTTTAGCGATATCAACACCGAGCAGAATCCACTTTTGTTTCGAGGAACCTATGGGGTGACCGTGATTGTGTTGTCAAGACCAGGAGGTTAGTTTAATGGAATCGTCATCTTCTCTTCATAACGTAGGGTAACTTGATAGTCTTTGTTACATCATGCATCTGTTGTGGTGCACGCAGGGGAGTGAGATTATTTTGATTGGCTCGAATACCCTTCCCTTCGTGTCCTCGCATTCGCACTCGTACTCAATTGCTCAGTAATCCGAATGATAAAACCTTGGCGAGACGGAGGAACATCCTCGGCAACGCAACGCTTTCTTGACCCCGTGTTATGCATCTACGATTCCTCGATGTGTCAAAGATCAAGGTTTTCAGAGGTTTCTGTGCTTGTAGCTGCTGGCGTCTGAATATGGTGAACAAAGATGCTCAATGCACCAATCGAACAAGCCTCGGCTCTTGCCTGTCTCGTTCGCGACTGCTGTGATCGACAGATTGCATGGTTATGTCTCGTGATAGCTCAACGATACCTGAGGGTTGCTACTATCGTTCATCTATTCCTGATGCTTGGAATGGTGTCCTACCTAACCGACCCCATTGTTGAGCTTGCAGCACATCGGAACGTCTGACCGGGCGGGCGGTAGCACCTATCCGGTTCGGAGCCATACTAATCAACTAACCACCCTTGCTCATCCGTCGCTGTTTTGTAATCACGCTTTCCGCATTTTAGCTCACCAGTTCGCATTTCCGATTTCTTGTACAATGCGCAGTGCACCCATACTATTCGAACCTTTGCTCCCAAGCCTGAAGCTACTTGATCGATTCCAACATGACCGCTACTAAGGTTCGTCTCACGCAAGCACCCTGTCCTTCATAAAGCCAAGGCGCTGTCATGCTGATGTTCGTCCATAGCTTCGCCCCAGTCATCCTCTCCATCCTAGAAATCCTTGTGGCGACATGCCGTCAAAGTTCAGAAACACAATCCCTTCGGAACAGTTTCCGGCAGAGAAAGGTCGCTATGTGCTCTATGTTAACGGAGTCTGTCCTTGGGCCCATCGAGCAGTCATTGTCCGAGCCTTGAAAGGCCTGGAAGACATCATAGAGGTTGTCGAGGTTGACGCAAGAGATCCGTTGCACGGCTGGTGGTTCTCAGGCCGTCGTGGTCCCAAATGCGACCCCTTATACGGCTTCCGATGGCTGAAACAATTGTACTTGACAGCGGATCCGGACTATACTGGAAGAATCACTATTCCTGTCCTATGGGACAAGCAACAAGGTATGTCATCGACAAGACTATCCGAGGTGACGAGATGAACAGACCGCTAACGGCGAACAGGTACCATGGTGAGCAATGAGAGTGCAGACATAATGCGCATGATGATTAGTGCTTTCGATGGTCTCTTGCCACCAGAAAAGCGAGAAGCCAACAAGGGACCTGCTGCCCTTCTCCCCACTCACTTGCAGAGCGAGATCGACAAGATGAATTCCTGGGTCTTTGACACCGTGAACAATGGCGTGTACAAGGTCGGTTTCGCAACATCACAGGCCACCTACAACGAGCACGTTACCAAGCTCTTTAGCTCGCTAGACCGATTAGAGTTGCACCTCTCCGAGCCAGGACACTATCCATATCTTTTCGGTCAGCACATCACTGAAGCTGACATACGTCTCTTCCCCACCCTTATCCGGTTCGATGTCGTGTACTACCCGTTCTTCAAATGCAATATCAAGATGATTCGGTCAGACTATCCACGGTTGCATGAATGGCTAAGACGTATGTACTGGAATGACGGTTCAGAGAATGCGGGTGGAGCGTTCCAGAAGAGCACACACTTTGATGTCGTAAGTACTCAACGCCTGGATATACAAGCGAACCAGTAGCTGACACTGGTAGATCAAACACGGCTACGCATCTGTGACAGTAGGCAATGGCATCGTCCCTGCTGGGCCATTGCCGCACATAATGCCTCTGTGAACTGCGAGAAACCTCGGTGTACATTTCAGACGCAGGTCATGCTGTGCCGTACACCTTCTGCGTCTGCTCATTTGACCTTCAATATTTTATGCTTGTTTTGAGCAGTGCTGCGGTTTTTCGGCCTGCGAAGAGGTGGAATTTTCTCATGCGTTCTGGTGTGAAAAGCTGCGCTTGCACATCCCTGTTACCCACAACTTGAATACCTTCAACTTACCTTTCTGCGATTAGATTTTTTGCATTACTCGAGCTTAGCTTTGAGTACCTGCTTATAACATTATTAATTTGGGATACCTCTGTTTACGTCAAATCAAATTCTCTTTGCTTCATAGCAGTGCACCACATTCCGATGCTGGCACCCTGAGTGGCATCATGTCAAATTCAACTGTGACAGCTTAGGTTTGCACCAAAACTGGCGGCAGATGGGCTGTCATATGTGACGGTAGCAATGTGTGGGATACTATAAAAAATCTTCTCAGTAACGCTAAGTCCCCTATTGAGAGATATGATTAACTTGGCAGAATCCACAGCGAATGTGCCCACATTGGGGGCATGCCGGATACCAAGTTCCGCATGGACCATTTCCGCATTCATGGCAATACCAGACTGTCTCAGCCCAGATCTTGGGCTCAGATTGAGGTTGAGAGAAATCTGCAGCCCGGACTTTGGCTGGCTTCGTAAAGGTGGTAGATGCAGCTGACTGGCCTTGAGAGGAATCGATTGCATGGTGTTTGAATCGTTGCAGCTGTAGTAAACGCATGATATCGTTTGTATCATGTGGTAGCGATACTGAATCCACGTCCAAGGCTCGCTTCAGGTCTTCCATAATATCAACTAAAGGTACAATGTAGATGTCGCCATAACCATCATCTGCAACAGCCATGCCATGAACAGACACTGTGCGTGTCAAGACGTTTCGGCCTTCGGCGTCGGGTATCGTTGAAAACTGTTCTGATACCACCCAGGACCCGGAACAGCCTTGCGGAAGCTCAAAGTCTGGGTAAATTGTTAGCTGGACTAAGATCTACAGGCCTCAACTTACTGTCAACGCCCATGATTGTGACTGGATGGACTTTGACGAATGACTCTCCCAGAGGGAGTATAGCTTTCGCAGGCAGGCTTGATATCTGAGCTGCTCCAAATTCGAAAGGGTTAGGATGGAACTTTACGATTCCTTTGCAGACGCCTGCTTTGAACTGCTCGCGTGGAGGTTCGTCGGTCACAAAATCTGCAACCTTGGTTCCTTCCACAAATTCGATCAAGGCCCAGTCCATGTTCCTGGCTTGTGTAGAGAATGAATGTCCGGTGATGCGTCCTAGTGCACGATTCGATGGTTCAGGCGTAGTATCACCGTCGTGGGTAGGTGTGGAGAAGAACGCATCAAAATCGACATCTAGCAGCGGTGTTTTTGTTGTATTCTCATGGTTGAGCACATGGTTGACCGTTAATCCAAGTATGAATTGGGCACCATCCTCAGCTTTCGCGACCAACATGCCCCCCATGGTAGCATAGCGCTCATTGGACATTTGGGTCAGCGTGATTGGGCCTGACCAGAGATGCTCCTTGGATTCGCCGGTTGTAGTAAAGACTACATCCACCTCGTTCCACAGTCCACTCTTGAAGCGTAAAGGACGACCTACGTACGCCACTTGGAGCCCTCCGGCGACACCCACTTCGGTGCAGGAACTCTGAGCGAGGTCTTTTTGAAAGAACGACTCAACATTTTTTACTACAGCTGCTGGACAGAACACGACAATCCACGGTTTGGCTGAGGCTTCGTCTGCTCCAAGTAATCGGATCCTGAACATTAAAGGTCTGAAGTTATCAGATCTTTCCGAAAGGTGAGCCAGTAAAGGGCCTTGCAGGTCATCCAATAGTGCATCAAGCCTGGCTAGTAGCCCGGGCTCTATGTCCTGGTCAAAGACCTGAAGGCCATTGATAGTTGCTCGGTCAACCTCGCAAGATTTATGAAGCTTACTTCCGCACTGCGGACATTTTGTTTTGCCCATCTTACCAAGATCAAATCCAGCTGAGGGTGCTGACATGGGTTGAAGGAGATTCAACATCAGCTTCGGAAACAGTAAAGATCAGACGAGAGTGTAGACAATTATGGCAGGAAGGCTGAGTCCACCGCTATAGAGGCTTTCGGCTCGAAGGATTGGCTGCGGATTTCGGTGGTGGCTTTGATGTGCTGCTGCTCTAGCCAATAATCAGCCGCCACACACCATCACGCACTCAGCCTCTCCAGTTCTGTCAGGTTGCATAAGCTCGCATCGATGAAGATTCTATGTGATCTCACACGATGTTAAAGTGCGCTGTTCTCAAGTAAACTATCGAACATGTCGTTGACTCCTCTAGACACTGTTGTTGATAGCGATCTGCAGGCCGCGTGCGAACATGTTTTGGAATGGCGACTGTGCGGCAACTGCAACGGCTCATCCACCTGCAAGACTTCAGCGTGTCCTTGGAATCGTAGAGGTCGTGTCCAACCAGTTCTGACACGATATGAGCGCCTCTGCTCTTATTATATGCCGGTCCTTGCGAATCAGCAAGCTCTGGGAGGCCATTCGGACCTGCAGGAGATTATCAAGCTCATAAAATGTCACCCGAGTATGGCTAAGAAAGAGTTGATGGAGCAGCACTTTGCCCCCGGAGCAGCACTTTGCCCCCAGAGCAATCGGTGTGCCTAGTTTGGACCAGGACAGAGCCTTCAATTTGGCCGCAAGCGTGTTGCTCTCGGTGAATTGCGGGGTGCACAATGATCGAGCAGACAACCTAGAGGATAGTGCCGATTCGTTCCCCTGGACACCTGAGATGTCGATCCAGGATTATGTTGGTGAAGCTTTCAAGAAAAAGCCGAACGCACAGCGAACGACAGATTGGCCATCGACTTTAACGTCTGATCTATCAGCAAAACACTTGAAGAAAAGGGCTGGACTACGAATCGAAGCCACGGATGATTTACGCAGTCATCTCAAGTTGGACCCTAAAGCACGAGTAGTCTATCTGTTCGACTGCACCGCATTATTGGAAGAAAAGCTTGAAGCCGGCAGACAAACCCAACAAAACAGTATCCTTCCTAGAGAGCTGCTCCTGGAAGTTCTTCACACGATGTACGAAATTCTTTTCCCATTCGGACGCTCCTCGGAAATTCTTGCGTCGCGACTGACGAAAAAGTACGGCTTCCAAAAAGGCTTCTTGCGTTACAAAATCAGTCGGTTCAGACGAGACGATGACCCAGAAATCGACTACTCCTACTTCGACGACCGACTCATGCAGCTGCACAACGAACTTTTAGATCCAAGCCCACGAAACTGGTTCGAGCGGCTCTTCGAAGGCGGCACCAGGAGTGCAGAGAGGAAGATGCTGATGGCAACAACGATTGGCGTCTTCATTGCGGTAACCATTGGATTGTTTGGCTTGATGATTGCTGCGTTCCAGGCCTGGGTGGGTTATCAGCAATGGAAGCACCCTGTAAAAGACGAATGAGGCTGGTATGACGGGGCCGAATGTGTGCAGCGAAAACATCAGGTGGTGATGATCAGCGGCGACGGGGTGGTGTGAACCGTGGTACCTAACGGCGCGAATGATTTTCGGGAGACTGGGTGGAGAAAGACGATAAGTAGCAGCTACATTATTCTTTACTAGCGATAGTAACTTTAAAGGTACATTCAATTTTTGCAGTTTTCAATTTCACATCTTACTCTCACACGCGAATTCTGGGATCTCTTCTCAGCTGAGGTGTTTCCGCGGACCGAAAACAACGATCACAACGAAAGGCTTCAATAGGTGCAAGATCTCATTTAAGATGGAGTTTGACATAAAAGATTCATTATCACGAAGAGTGGTTACTTTGGTTTGCCCC
>JUDZ01009647.1:0-35352 GCA_000812845.1 Stagonosporopsis tanaceti | reverse complement strand
CCACCGCGATTCGAACGCGGGGCCTCCTGCAGACTCGAGAGTGAACCCAAAGCAGGACTAGGAACTATTAGACACATGCTGTGCAATGTGCTGAAGATTGTAACTTACATCATACCACTAGCTGGATGGTTATTAGAACGGGCTCGAGAGCTAGGATCATCGGTTGAACTTACACCATGAGGCCGCTTTTATCGATAAGAGAGCAGTGAATACATCAATATATATCCTGCATGATGCCACGCTGGAAAGCCTTCACATCTCGCGGGCAAGCGGGTATGTGGGTGCAGATTGGTGCTGTGCCTCGCTGGGTCAGTTCTGGGAGCACAACGTGACAGGTGGGGGACTTCGTGCATAAGCGAAGCGTTTGTGGATACCATGGAAACCAAACAAGGGATGGCCACAGCAGTGGAACAAAGCAGTCGTGGTATGGAGAAATGGAGAATCGTACTACAATGCTTGTTTGTAGCGCCCGTGGCTTACAAGAGGGTGCTGTGGTGATAAGGTTTGAGCACCTCACCTCATTTGCGTCGGCTTGATCGCCTATTTCCAGACAGCCTCGGGGCAAGAGAGGTAGATGGTCCACTCAGTAAATAGTTCTGCAGCTGATGCTGGGTTTTAACATGAAGCATAGATCAACTTGTTGCTATATACATTTCAATTTGACCAGCCATCCCATCTGGAATAGATTGACAAAAGACGGCTCTTCTCCCCGTCACCAGTAAATATGGAGTCAACAGCACCCACACAGAGTTGTCGTATCTCCGAACGACTGAGATTGAAGTGTTGCGCAGCGAGCTCATACTCGTTCGACAGAGGGCTACAGAAGACACCAACATCATCGGTCTATGCGACTGTCAGTAACGTTCGAAGAAGCGAGGAGCTGGTAACCTACAGAGAGTGCTACTGGAACACTTGTGTGCCTCCACATGCCAAAGTGATGATCGCTGTAAGTTCCTGTGATCATCCTGGCATGGACGTTACAGCTCAAGCACAACTCTACACCTATACTTTCTTGTTCGATGATCTTGCAATATTCGTCCTTCACATGGATGACGTGACCAAGTCGGTCTGGCTTCCACGACAAAAGCGTCTCCAGCTCTGTATCAGATGCAGATATCTGGGCTTCAGCGAAGTGCAATGTCATCTTCAGCTCTGCGGCTTTCGCCCGTTTAAAGGCATCCGTGAAGATGCGAACATCGCCTTTGGCCGGGTCACCACAGAGATCAATGCCTACGACGCCCGCGGACTGATACTTGATGCACAAGTCGACGACTTCTTGGGCTTGAGTGATGGTGTTGCGACGGTCGACTGACAGAATCAAAAAAGCTCGCATGGAATTGGTGTCGGTCTTGTTCCATGCGCTTAGAATGTTTAGAACAGTCTTGACATAGTCATCCTTGCTGATGCCCCTTTCGGGGATAGCTCGTGGCGTGGTTCGCAATTCCAAGTATACTACACCGTCTGCCTGGAAATCTCGCAGCACGGCATTTGTGGAGTATCTTTTGTCCAGTCAACCAAAGGCATGTTGTGGTTGCTGTAGAACGTACTCAATGCTCGGAAGATCACTGCACAGCTTGTAGATGTATGACGAGAACAGCGGGAAGAACCTGCGCCATTTGTCAGTACCGGTTGCCAAGTATCAGTGCGGTTTTTTGTTTTTTGGCAGTCCACGGCAAACAAGGTGAGATGCTGGCAAGATCAAGCAAGGAACCACAAGGACGTGTATCAGAAATGAGCCTCGGTATGGGGCCAGAGCTGCTAGCTCGCTACAGCAACAGGAGACAGAACATGAATCGCGGCATCAAAGCAAATATCGAGGGCGCGTACGTCTCGAGGTCGTAGTCGACTTTGTCAGAAGGAATGGCAGTCAGAGGGTCCTCGACGTCGAATGCAGGATCTTGGGCCTTTTTGGTTTCCCAAATGTCGTGCAGACACTCGCGGCTGATGCTCCCGGTTAGGTGTGCGTGCAACTGAGTCGCGCGAGGTTAGTGCTGCGAACGGCTGGCCGGGCGCTGGGTGGGTGGGAGGAGGCTGGAGGCGCTCACTTCGATCTTGGGCAGGCGGCGGGCAAAGCGGCGGTCGACAGACATTGCAGCAGTTGCAGCAGCAGCAGCAGCGTCGGCCATGTTGACCATGGGGCGGGCGTTGGTGGCGCTGTTGACGTTTCTCGAAGTGCACATCGAAAACGATAGACTTCGGAGCGGCGCCTGGTGGTGAGGCGCTTTTGGGAATAGCAGCGGGCATAATTGGCGCTTGCCGGGGCGCGAGTGGGTGCGGGCGAATCAGGGGCCGGGCTGCGGAAAGGAGGAGCAGCGCGGTGTCGAGCAGGAGATTGCGCGCCCTCTTCGTCAGGCCGGGCGTGGACGGCGGGCGCGCACAGCAGACGCAGCCGACGCAGCGCAGGCAGCGCGCGAGAAGCAGAGCCAGGCTGTGTAGCAGCGCCAGAGCAGAGCCAGCGCATCGCCAGAGCCAGAGCCAGAGCCAGGGCCAGAGCCAGAGCCGTCGCCATTGTTGCCATCGGCACTGCACGCAGACGGCGGCCAGCCCCGCACTGTCCACTGCCCGTCTGCCGCGCAGCGAGTGGCCGTGGTCGCCAGCGTTGCGGGACTCCGGCCGCCAGGGCAGCTTCCTTTGAACCCCAGCTGGTGTCTCGCGGCCCAGGCCAAGCGTCTGCTAGGTACAGTGCTACCTCAGTTCCTCCAGCACCCGCCGCCCTCTCCACCACACCACCCTCCGCCGCCGCCCGAGCCCTTCTCTGCGCACGCAATTGCAGCTGCACCGCGCGCGCCCGCCGCCATTGCTGCCTCTGCCCTCTGCCTGCCTGCCTGCCTGCCGCCGCCGCCCGTCTCGGTGCCCTGCGCTGCTGCGCTCCCTGCGAGGCCCCCTGGATTTGCCTGCATCGCCGCTTTCGCTCGCGCGCCCGCCGCGACCCCCGACACCCACCCCCCAGGCAGCCACAGAGGAGCATGGCCGACATGAACCAAGAGTCCATCCAGCAAAAGATCCAGGTCGCACGGCGCGACGCCGAGGCCCTCAAGGACAGGATAAAACGGAAGAAGGATGAGCTTGCTGACACAACCCGTACGTCTCTGTGTCTCTCTGTCGCTCTGCCTTGGCATCTCTCTCTGCCTCTCTGCCTGCCTCTCTCTGCCTGCCGCCCACCGCTGCACGCGTCCCCGCCCCCGTCGCCGCCCTCTGCTAACCCTGTCCTGCAGTCCGCGATGTCGCCCGCGATCGTGTCGAGGCCCTGCCGCGCCTCACCATGAAGACCAAGCGCACCCTCAAGGGCCATCTCGCAAAGATCTACGCCATGCACTGGTCCACCGACCGCCGCCACCTCGTCTCGGCCTCGCAAGACGGCAAGCTCATCATCTGGGACGCCTACACCACAAACAAGGTCCACGCCATCCCGCTGCGATCGTCGTGGGTCATGACCTGCGCCTACTCGCCGTCGGGCAACTACGTCGCCTGCGGTGGCCTCGACAACATCTGCTCCATCTACAACCTCTCTGCCCGAGAAGGCCCTACACGTGTGGCACGCGAGCTCTCCGGCCATTCCGGCTACCTGTCCTGCTGCAGATTCATCAGCGACAAGCGCATCCTGACCTCTTCCGGCGACATGACCTGCGTCCTCTGGGATCTGGAGACTGGCTCCAAGGTCCACGAGTTCGCCGACCATCTCGGCGATGTCATGAGCTTGAGCATCAACCCTCTCGACCACAACCAGTTTGTATCGGGTGCCTGCGATGCATTTGCCAAGCTATGGGATATTCGTCAGCAGAAATGTGTGCAGACATTCGCCGCCCATGACTCGGACATCAACGCCATCCAGTTCTTCCCCAATGGAAATGCCTTTGGCACAGGTTCTGATGATGCTTCCTGCCGTCTGTTCGACATTCGTGCCGACCGCGAGCTCGCCTCATACCAGGTGCGTACATGGCATTGCTGTCTACTGTCCGCAATTTTGTGTGCTAACAATCTTCTAGATCCCCGAGCCCGTCTGCGGCATCACGTCGGTTGCCTTCTCCGTGTCTGGCCGTCTTTTGTTTGCTGGTTACGACGACTTTGAGTGCAAGGTAAGCACTTCATGACATGATGATATCCATATACCATTTTCTAATTCAGTTTCAGGTATGGGATGTTCTCCGTGGCGAGCGTGTCGGCACGCTGCAAGGGCACGACAACCGTGTCAGCTGTCTCGGTGTCAGCAACGATGCACTCAGTTTGTGCACTGGTTCATGGGACTCTATGGTAAACTTCCTTCGAGCCATTGTCCTCTACAGCCAACTAACGATCGACAGCTGCGCATTTGGGCATAAGCGAGCGGCGTTGAAGCATGCAATGTCATGTTACGATACACAGCTGGATCACGGCCGCATGCGCGTATCTCTAATCTGGCCGTCCCACGAACTCCCATTCCGAATTTGTCTGTTTAACATACCCACTACACCTCATCCGGGAGAAGTTGGACCCTGCCACATTGCACAGGCCAACATAATATACCACACCCACTCTTGGAAGCTACAAAGCGGCGGCTATTGCGTCAGTTTGGTGGACAGGCGCCCGGGACCATCTTGTGCTGCGACACTTTTCCTTTCCATACCACTGTTTTCCCGTCCCTTTTCCTCTCGCAACAAACCGGGCTGTACTCGTCTTCCCTCTCGGAGATCCGGGCTGGCTGTTCTCATAGTACCATTCTATCCATCCCTCCATATGAAGCTCATTTACACGTTCATCACTTTTTCCAACATGGCTTATTCTTTTTATTGTGTGCAGTTCAAAAGCGGGACGACCTGATGGAGTTGAGCAAGGCGGATTTCATGTACGTTTCGGATTATGAGGTGGCTTGGTGATGTGCGGTGGGGTTCAATTCTTTGTATGATCCAGTGCTTGTATGCGAGGGATGGGTACGTAGGCAGATAGCAGTCAATTTGTTCTATATCGATGGTCTTACGTGCTCTCTCGTGTGGTGACAAGATGGCAGACGAGATGACCACCGACGCGTCATGGGATGCACTCGGAACAAGCAAATTCACATTCGGCGCTTAGGTCGAATAAGCAGACTTGTTGCTCGCTGGCTTGAGGTGGATGACGCCAAAGAGAACACCTGGTGAACAGTGTGTAACGGCCGCACACTGTCACGAAGCAAACGGTAAAATTGGCTCTACGCAGGAGCCCTCATGCAGTCGGGTCTCCTGCTGTCCGACCCTGGATTCGGCCCAGGAGTGGTGACATGCAAAGCACGTGGCAGCTGGTGACGGCGGAGTGCAGTGCAGGCATGGAAGATGGCTGTGCCTGTTATTTTGGTCGACTCATGCAAAGCCCTTCTGCCTGGCGTGAGGAGGACCCAAAATCCAAATCTGAAGCAGATGGCGCCGGCAAACGCGCTTCTGGAAGGACTCTGGAAGCATTGTGGAAGCATTGATCGTCTGGGGTAGCTAGCTTTGCTTATCACGCCTGTCATATAATAGTATGCACTGCATATCTTAACAATCTGGTTGTAGGGACACGGCATGAATCTGGTGCCTCAGGGAGTCGTTTCGATGTGTACCTATGGCAAAGCATGAGCGAAAGCAAACATGGAGCCTGGTTGCCCTGATGTGCTGGAGATGTAGGGCATAACGCTGATGTGACGACTCGGTAGATGCCGAGTCGGCGTAGCAGAAGGCGTTTCAAAGCTGCGCACGCGGTGGCCATGACCGCACCCAAGTACGGCGTGATTCGGTGAGTTATCGCAGCTCTGTTTCGCGAGGACGAGGTCGTTTCAGGAGTCGTGACTCCGTCTTGCCAATCTTTGGCGATCCCAGGAGAGCGTCGCATGTCACTCTCACCAAGGCGCCACTGCTCAGCCCCAGGCAAGCTACACCCATGGACATCCTGGCTGATGCTGCACCGTGCTCACGCGAATACGGCCGTGGGCTGGAGGTCGTCGTCAGTCTGGCGAGCAGATCCTCACCTGTGTGTCCAATCACGCCGGTGAAACGGGGCTGCTTCTCGAAAATAGACCCTTGCACCCCGCTAAGCTGTCATCCAGCTCGGACAACCTAGATGCTTGACACTCGCTCCTGCCTCACCTCACCGCAGCACCCATACAAATAGCACGCCCGCCTGCGCCCCGGCCGGCCCTCTTTCACCATGACAACTGCCGCCCAAGACGAATTCAACGAGCTTATGCGCGACAAGGACCACGAGGAAAGACATCCCGAAGACCGACACAACGACAGCGACCTCTCCGAGCCCGAGTCCGAAGGCGCCGACAAGGACCGCTACGAAATCATCGACACCGACGACGAGCTCGACCTACCCGCCGACATGCGCTCCAACTACTACATGCCCTCGCACATCCGCTCCGAGGCCAACACAGGGCCCAAGGGCGTGATTGCAGATGCACAGGCCTTCGAGCAGGCCAAGAAGCAGGCGCGGCGCTTCACCTGGAAGAAGAGCTCCTCGCCGCCGCCGCAGTACAACGTCACAGCCTACCAGGCTGACCAGGCGTCGTCAGACGAGGAGAACGACGGCGGCTTCATGAAGCAATGGCGTGAGTCGAGGCTGCGCGAGCTGCAGAACGCTGGCCAGCGCATACGGTCGCGCACAAACAGCCCCAGCAGGAGGATATACGGCAGTATGCCTGCGGTTGACGGCGAGGGCTATCTTGACGCCATTGAGAAGACAGCGTCAGACACAACGGTTGTAGTCTTCATCTACAACGACATGGTACGTCTGTTACAGGTCCAGCTGCATTACTCCAATCTAACACGCCACAGTCCGACATCTCCAACATGGTCGACGAGTGCATGCGCCAAGTAGCAAAGCGCAACGACACAGTGCGTTTCATCAAGCTGCACAATGCCGACGCCGAAATGGAAGAGGAAGGCGTACCCGCTGTTCTTGCATACAAGGGCGGCGAAAAGTTCGCTGGTCTGGTACCACTTCTTAACGAGCTGCCTGACGACTCAGAGCTCAGCGCCATCAGCCTCGAGACAGCATTCAGAAGGTCAGTCTCTCTCTGCACACGGTGACACCGTCGTGGACATCGGCTCGCATCAGCTGACTAACACCCCTCAGGCACCGCATTCTATAAATACTCATATAATACGAACTGCACGCCCAATCCTTCGCCTATCGCCCTGTGGGCGGTCCGCGGATGCACGACGCTCGGCTCCGCCGCGCTGGTGCCAAATGAGCTTCGAGACTCGGTGCGACACGCGCTGTTTATGCCTGCACGACATGAGATCTCACCACTGCTTTTTGCCATCTCAGCACGCAGTGCCGCGGATGATGGAGCTTTGCTTAATGACTTTTGTTTTCTTGCTTTGTTACTCTAGCGATATAGACTTGCATTCCTGGGCGACTGGCGCGCTGGCGTTAATCAGCTGTCGGCACTACCAATACCTTTTCAGGATATCAGCACAGGGATGCTATCGGGCAATACCCATTATGCTTTTGCACAAATCTATCACTTTTTGTCCCCATATACGGGGGACACATCAATACTCTTCAAATCAACCTTGTCTGCGCACTTCCTTTTGCCACTTCCGCGAACCTAAAGGCATTCAAACTTCCCACCAACATCCGGTCTACTCGACCATCACACATCCTTGCCCGCACCCCCTTCGCTTACCACCACATCTCCCGACCCCTCATCTATCGATCCCTCCATGTGCTCCCGATGCCAATCTCACCACAAACCCAATCGCAAACATCTCTCATCGACGCGGCCCGCGCTGAAACACTGACAGCGCGTCCGAACTCTACTCCACCTGTCACACTCCCATCGCGATTTGCGTCCATGCGAGCACGTGTGACATCACGATGATGAAATCACCGAAGCTAGGCATGCGGGGAAGAAGAGGACGCGTGTTTCAGTGGGCGGGCACAATACAAGTACGAGTGAGGCGGGTGTTCGGGTTGAAGTATGTAGTGCTGGGCATGGACGGAGGAGTAAAGTTGGGACGATGACATTGCGTTTTGGTTTGTGTGAGAAACTGCAGTGTATGTGGCCAAGGGGAAGGGGGGATCGTGCGTTTTCTGAGCAGCACAAACGACGGGCTTTGCGTGTCGTCGAGTGACGTAGAGGTACGCTCGTGCACAGGGCCGAGAGTCGAGCACGGTGACTGCTTTCCCACGAGCCATCAGTCGACCATGTGCTGCTGCGTACGTGCGGTGGATTGGATCGTGAATCAAGGCCGTGGAATTGAGTGATTTCCACGCGTAATCACCCGATCACCTCCCTGGCGTCTGATGATCTGCGTGCTCGTCAGTGTGTTTCTGTACAAAAGGCTATCCTGGACTCTACCCCATGTTTCTCCTTTGCTGCTGACCCCTAGAACTGGACGTCAGGCTATAGAAAACGACCCTCCATACGCAGGGCATTCGCGCCAGCATCGCTCTTCAACCCCCTGCCCACTCGAGGTCAGGACAGCAGACTGTAGACGCAACACATCGAAGAAGTGCCAGCCGTGAAGTGCGCAACTAGAAAGCAGACCTTGGTAGAGAATCAATGATGACATTGTAAACTGCAAATGAGCACTATGTACGCTGCAGGGCAAGGAATGTATGCACACGGTGTCGGGAGGCCATAAATGCAATAGACAACAAAGCGGATGCAGATGACATGTGCAAATGCGAAACAGCAATGCGAAATGCACCTCAATCCCTTCTCACTCTCCCATACCCTTTACTCAACGTGCTGTCCACGTCCATGGGTGCAGCACCTACTGCCTCGCCACTCCTCTCCGGACTGCCATCTGTCTCCAACACCTCGACTCTACTCTTCAACAACTCCTCTACCTCATTTTCCCTCCGCTCCTCCTCCTTCCGGTGTATATTGTCCACAACCTCCCGCACCCTCTCCTCTTCGTCTCGATACTTGTTCGTCTTCCTATCCCAGCCCTGCTGCAGTTCGTCCGCCGCCGCTTCCTCCAGCCTGCGCTTGACATCCGGATCCTTCTCAAGGACCTGAAAGTGATCCTCGTCTGTGGGGAAGTAGGCAGACATCACTGCCTTGGTACCGAGCTCAAAGATGATAAAGGCGAGCAGGATGATGATCAGACAAAGCCACCATGTCAGGCTTGCGCCGAAGCCGCGCAGGAAGGTGTCGCGCACGTAGTAAATTTTTGATTCCTCGTCATAGGTGCATGAGAGAATGACGTTCCAGAGAAACCAGCCCCCGACTGAGCAGAACATGGCGATGCCGTTTGTTATTGTTTTGGAGTGTGTTTCGAGGAATCTGTAGCTTCTTAGTGTCTGACTTGGTGGGGTAAGAAGGGGTGGATACGTACTGCATCTTCAGGCTGATAGCCCAGACCACGGCCGTGTAAGTTATACTGCCAAGTGAGAAGATACTGTTGTCCTCTGTGAAGAGGGCTTCGCCGAAAAGCGAAAGCATGCAGAAGTACACGACCATGGCTTCAGCTGATGCCATGAACATCCAGCCTAGGTAGACCTTGAAGTTGAAACCGCCATTGCGCTGGCCCTTTGTGTACAACTCCGGGACAGCGAGTAGGGTAGAAGCAGACAAGTCTTTCTCAAACACCCCCATAAAGATCACAGGGAGTGACGTGAACAACGTGTTGAACATACTGAGTGACCACGACTCATACAAAGATGTCCCGGTGTAACCGACAGAGCGTTGATAAAGGGCTTGCGTAAGATAGAAAAGCATTTCCTTCCAGAAGGTACCGACGGTATATTTGCAGGTACGGATGTAGTTCCATCTGCCGTGGACGAGGAGAAGCTTGGTCAAGAATCTGAATTGTGCAATCGAGTAGTCAGAGGTGCGTGCCGCCTGGAGTCCCTCCTTTCCAGTGATGCCAATACCAACGTGTGCTTCTTGGATCATAGCGATATCGTTCGCGCCATCGCCGATCGCGAGGGTAATACTCTTTTTCACACGCTTACGAATATTGTGGACGAGGAGGGCTTTCTGAGAGGGCGAGGCACGGCAACAGATGACCGAGTCAGCGAGCACAGCTAGCTCATAGAAAAGCATCTGAAGCGTGTCGTCTTCAGTGATACCCGAGAGGGTCTGCCCATCGACTACGACCACGGAGTGCGCCACCGTGCCTTGTGTTATGGCAACAACAGCGGCAGCGGCCATCTCGTCGACCTGGCCGGCTTCGTGGTCCAGGATGGTAACGTTGGAATATTCTTTGATCAAGCGGCAGGAATAGCCAATGTTGATAGCCGTTTCACGCTTGTCACCTGTCAGCATCCACATCTTGATCTTGGCCCGGCGTAGCTTGTCGATCGCCTCCGGGACGCCCTGTTGGAGCTTGTCTTCAATGGCGGTCGCGGCACAGAGATCAAGGTTTTGTTCTATCATGTCACCGGCTTCTTCTATCAGACGCGTCCGATCCACAAGGCTGGTGGTAGCCTCGAGGTATCCTTTCTTCCACGTCTGATACTCGTCTTCTGTTAAGTAACGGTAACCATAAAGAAGTGTTCGAAGACCTTCAGTGGCAAATTCGTTAATGTGTTGGAGACACCGCTCGATGACAGCAGATTCGTCACCTGCCACGTTCTCGTCAACCATGGCTTCCATGTCCTCCAACTGCATCGAGCTTCTCGCAGAAGACGCTACGGAGGAGAGTCGCCCAAGGTCTGATGGGCGAGGTGTTCGTGCGGGCGATACAGTACTCTCCATCGGGCGACGTCCAAAATCGTTCTCGCGCTCCCGCAGCCACAGATCCACCTCGTCTCTTGCCGACATTGAAGGCCGACCGCCAATACTACTTCGAGCGATCGAGTGCCTGCCCATGCTAATACTCGCGCGGGCAGCTTGAGCGACAGACATACTCCTGCGGGCACCAATGCTGCTCTTCCTCTCCATTTGTTCGCTCATACGAGCTATGGCTGACTGAGCTTCCATGCTCTTCCTCTTGTTCGCAAGACGCTCAATTTCGATCATCTTCTTGTTTGCGAGGGTAGCCAGCTTGAGCCGTTGCATCACGATCGAGTCAGCACCTTTGCAGATGATACACACACGCCCGTTTGGAAAGCGGAGCACGATCGACATTCTCTTTCGTTTGCTAGAGAATTCAATGACATCGAGGATCTCGTACGTCTCAAGCCATGACTCGCCCTCTGACCCAGTAGGTAAGATCTTCAGGGTGATCGTGTGTACATCGCGGTTGATGAGTAGAAAACCCATATCTTGAGCAGCCTGCACAAGCGCGAGCTCATCAGGAGAGGAAGCCATGAAATGCGTCTTGCCATCCTCCTGGATCTCTGGCAGACATGTATGACAAAGCGCTAGCGAGAGAAGGAACATGCGCGCCTTTCTTGAGAAAGGTGTGTGGGGCTTCTGCTGGATATAGCGAAGCATGTCGCCGGTCAGGAGTTCGCGAGATTTCTTTTGAGGATTCGTCGTCGATTGCCACTTCGAACCTGTGGTCTCTTCGACGTCTGTTTGTTCGCCAAAGTCAACGGTAGCCAAGCCGTGCTCCTCGGAGAAAGTATCTTTTGCCGATCGCACACTTTTTCTGCTTTTTGCCGGCTCTTTGCCTTTTTTGCGTGGCCTATTCTTGAGCTTCTTCTTGTTTGACTCGGGCAGGTCAGCGTCATGAAGCCAGGCAACCCCAGCTACGCTCAGCTTGCGAAACTTCATCGAGTTGTCAGTAAGAGTGCCTGTCTTGTCAGAGAAAATGTAGCTAATCTGTCCAAGCTCTTCGTTGATGGTTGAGGTCCGTGGTTCGCAAGGCGTGTCTGAAATAGGATCGTACATATCGATGTCTGTATGCAGGAAGAACATCTGTGCGAGCTTCACTATCTCCAGACTGACGTATAGCGATAGTGGGATCATGGTGTTGAACATGATAATGAATGAGGTAAAACTTGGGAAGAATGCCACAGAAGATCCGGATAAGTACCAAAGCTCGTCTTCCTTGCGCTGCCATATCTTATAAGCAACTGCGTTAAAAACCGAGAGAAGGATAACAAAAATGACGATAATGATGACTATGCGGTTGACAAAGCCTTGGAGCGCAGGCGCTTTGATGCGGGGGTTCTTGTTGGCATTCATGCGGATTCGACATTCTTCGCCAGAGTAGATGACTATTCCAACAGCATCTGGTGTATTTCGGAGGATGCTACCCCGAAAGATAATCTCGTTCAATGTCAATGGCGCTTGCTTGCCACCTACGTTCACACGGCCCTCAAAGCTGTACAGATCGCGATTCGGGTCCTCGATGACGAACTCAGCTTCAGTCCGAAGCACATCCTCTTGGTTCTTGATTATCTTCGACATCGACGCTGTCGTTTGCTTGCTCTTTAAGTTCGTCTCGCCGTCCAAAGCCATTGTCTCCACGAAAGCGACACTGTTCTCTCCACTGGAGTGCAGTAGAGCGAGGTCTGCTGGAGCGGCATCATCACGATCCAGTTTGATAATGTCTCCAACCTGGATATCCTGCCACTTGATGGTGTCCCAGACCAATTTTTCCGGTTCAGGAGAGGATACACTCCCATCGTCTGTCGACCCACTCTTGAGTGGTGGTGTAGGGGCTGAGTTCGCGCGCAGAACTGTCGCTTCTCGATTGTTCTCTGCCTTATCGAGTCGGTATCTTCTCAAGTCATCGTAGCCTTCTTTTGCGATGGAAAGGAAAACAAAAAACAATAACGGTACAATGGTGGTGTACTTTCCAGTAGTGCTGAGATCGGGTATCATCTGAAGAATAGAAATCACAAGAAAGTAAAAGTTAGCTAGCTTAGAGAATTGGGCAACGAGCTGACGCGGTACAAAATTCCAGGCCGAGTATCGTGTCGATCGTATCCAATTCTGGATATATGGTTGGGTTGTCCGCTCATCGATCAATGGCTCTCTTCGAGTAGGATCCAGGGATATGTGCCGCCCATCTTTGCTCGGCGGTATATCATGCTGTCGCAGTATAAATTTGCGTGCCTGCACGATGAACTCAAGGGCTCGCTTGGTGTACGCTGAACTTTTGGGAGCCTGGGTCTTGTTCCAACTATTGTAATGCGGCAATGCAATTGGACCGTTGCCCAACTTTGCCTCTGACAAGTTTGATGCTTCCAAGGCATACTCCGCCTGTGCGGGAGTGACAGCTATAACTGTGTCCCCACTCTTCAATGCGTTCTTATTACCATATACCCTCTCCTGTCCTTCGCTGCCCTGCGAGCTGCCAACATTCTCATTCAACTCAATGCTTGCTGCAGGTGGCGGCGCTTGATCGGCATAATTCCTTCGGAACAAAGCACTGCGCATGGAAAGTCCTCGATTGCGAGCCTTGGGCGATAGCGTGGAGCTCTTCTCTGAAGGGCGGGGCGGCAGCGGTGCCGTCTGCGAGGAAGTAGAGATACTTCCAGGCTCGGCATCCTCCACATCCATGTGAGCCACCTCACGCGTGTTGATGGTCAAGCCAGGAGTGTCAGGCCGTCCTTTTGTGACCGAGCTGTTCCCAATACGGGCACCATCGTCTATCGATGCCCTGCTGCGTGCCAAACCCGATCTTTGCACAGGCACATGGCGTTCGAGGTCGGTAGAGAAGCGGACTCGCTGTGAGACGTCGGACGATAGGCGCGTTGCCGTCGGTCGAGAAGTATTTTCGATAGCTGAGGTTCGCGAAGCAGGTCCGCTGTCGCCCGCGGTTTCCCGTGAGTCTTGGATCGCATACGGTGAGCCGGGCGTCTCCGGTGCAGTTGTTGTTAAGTCGTCATCGTCGTAGGACGTTGAGCGTCTTCTACGCGCGCCACCGCTCGAGTCTCCGGCGCTTGACATGACCGTCCAGCATGCCACGCGTAGGCAAAGCGAATGTCGTGAAGCGCCTATCCAACCTGCGCGGCGGGTCGAGTCGAGGAGCCCGGGCTGCTTCTGGACGTCCTAGCGGCTTGTCCTCTTAGCGATTACGCGGCGGCGGAGAGGCTCTCCGCACTGGAGATTTGCTCATTTGGGATGTGCTGATTGCTGGAGGTCAGACTGCGATAGATCCCAAATACGAACAGGCGCCCGCGGGCGGAGCTGCTGCGCAAACGGCTCGGCGGCTGAATGTGGACAGCCTCGATTCGGTGCACGCCCGTGATACATGCTGGACCGAACCCTGCATCGTGACTGCCGAAACTGACGTAACCATCGATCCCGGAGACGTGCCGCTGTCACCCCATACACTGCCCCGGACCCAGCAAAATACTCCACAGACGTGCGTCTAGACGAGGTGAGAACCAAGGGTCCGTCGAGGGCCACTAATGTGGCAGACAAAGAACTTCCACGTGGACGGTCATCGCCTGTATGTCTTTGTTTGATTGGAATGGTCTTTCTATTATGCTATGCTACGCTATGCTGGCTAAAGGACCACGAACGAAGGAGGTAGAAGATTAAGAAAATCAGCGCAAGCAGAGTGGTTGTTTTAGCAAAAGTTCGAATGCGATTTGATTGCACTGAACCAGCTACAGGCTACTCCAACGCCCAATAAGAATGCGCGCAAAATCAATATGGTATAGTGAGAGTCCTGCGACTCAATGCATCGTGTGATCCTCCTCTTTGCAGATATGCTTGCTTACTCCCATACCTGTCCTTCAATAAAGAGAAGCAGTCTGTTGTGGTATCCCAATGTCGTGACGCTCATTAAAGTATGAAACCCTCAAAGATTATGGTGAAAGAGACAAGCGCCATGCAGTATGCGGCCATAGATAAACGTCCTATGACGATGTGACGGTATGTTTTGCGGAAACAGATGATTAAAAAATAGTACCGTCGCCCGTCTAGGCCGCAGCTACGCACCAGTGGCGGTGGAATACCCACGCGCTCTTCTGACACTCTTTGCTGCAGTACTTGGTCCTTCGACAGCGACGGCACTTGGCGAATTGGCGTGTGTACTCTTCCCAACGGCCGCACTGGTAGTATGCGCACTGGCGAATGCCGCCTCGGGAATCGTCTTTCCGGCAAAGGTTGCGCATAACAACGCTGGCCCAGTATTGCATGTCCGATGTGTGGTGTCGGACGGTGAATTGCTCAACAAGCGGGAAGATGTTGAAATCGTCTGGAAGCTCATATTCTTCAAGCTCTTCTTCGTCTCCCTCGTCGGTCTTTGGCGCAGGCACTTCGCCGTCCAGCAGCTGCAAGTCAGACCCGATCTTCAGCTTAGGTACGAGATGGGACTGCTGAAAGTAGTTTCTTAGATTGCAGTACTTCGAGACGTAAGCCAACAGCTGCAAGGACATAAGGACGTCCTCATCACGGGGCATAGCGGCAAGCACACCAGCTGTAGCATTTCGGTCCTGGGCGTAGCGAGGGTACCATGGCGGCGGTGCGTTCGCGCCATTGATGGCGGGCTGCATAGGGGAGAAGCCTGCAATGGTAGCGGCAGTGGGTGGAGTATTGGTCGGGTTGATCAAGCTGCCGTCAAGTGCCGGCCGATGTGTGATGTTAAAGGTCTCGTTGTTCTCGTCCGCGGCATCAGAAGGGGCTGCAAGAGGGACTGGGGTTGTACCAGCATCAAGTTCAGCGTTGTCTACGATGGCGGCAAGATCCATGTCTTGCTGGATGCCAACAATGGGCTCGTTAGCGGCCGGGCCTGCGGCAGCGACAGCATCCATCGACAGCTCTTCCTGTTGTGCATCGAGATCAGACTCTCCAGACATGGACAGCTGGTGCCGGATCGACGGTCGGCGGCGTGTGCGATTGAGCCCCGCCCGTGGGCTCGCTTGGCGTGCCTGTGGACCGCTCGGCGTGGTAGGCGACTCTGGTTGGGAAGTGATCTCCCCTGCCAGAGCCGGGAGCATGGACGGCAGTCGATCAGCATCTCGCACAGGCCTCAGCGCAAAGCCATCTGCTCCTGTATCCATGGATGGCATTCCGGCGACAAGCGGCTGGCCCAGATTGCGAGTTGCAGTGCCGAACAACGGTGATCGCGTCTCGAGATGTGGCCTGTGAGTGTGATGATGATGGTGTGATGGTCGTCCACGGTTGAACGTGGTGCGCTCTGGCGGGGAGCTCAGAGCAAAAGCAGGGATGTGGTTCCCCTCCATGGCAGCATCAAGAACTGGGATCTGTGCCTGAGTGAGACCAGCGTGCGGAGGCAGCTGAGGGATCTCAATAGGAGGAGGAATGGCACGTCGCGAGCGCTCTGACCTGTGGCCTGAGCCAGACGCCATCTCGCCAGAGCGCGATGAGTGGTGACGGCCAGAACCGCCCAGTCGAGCAGACCGGTGCAACTCGGCCTCAGCCCTCTGTCTGTACTTGTCGACGACCTTGATGTAGTTGTCGAGGATGGTAGCGATGACTGGCACCATGTCGGCCTCGACGACACGGGTCCTGACGTTCTCGGAGCCGCGCACGCCAATGTTGAAGATGCATTGGAAGGCCAGGTTCCACTTCCACATGTCCATCATGTCCTTGCTCCGGCCCTCCTTGAGAATGCATATCAGGCGCTCGATGCCGCCATCGACGGTGAGGATGTCCCTGATGCGTGCGGACGACGTGGTCAGGTAGGCGAGGTGGTTGAGCGAGTTGATGAGCGGGAGGGTCGAGGTGCAGTCGAGGGCACGGCGGTCGTAGAGGGCGGTGGTGATGCCGACCGAGGCCTTGTTGGCGTTGGGGATGCTGAAGTTGACTTCGCGCATGGTTGCTGGGTGCTGCAGTGAGCCGTGGCGGGCAGATGGGATGATGAGGAGCCGAGGGGTGGTGCAGCACTAGTGTCGCATGTAGCGGGCGGCAGACAGGCCTGGTGAAAGGGACCCGGCACGGAGGCGACTCGCAGAGCACGCCTTCAGTGGGCGGCGGGGCTCTGCAGAAAGGGGCGAGGCGGCTGCGGCGGTGGGTGATGGGCGGCCGGGCGGTCGACAGGAGATGAAGGTGTTGCTGTGCGTTAGGGGTGTCCCAGGCACGGCAGAAGCGTGTGGTGTGGCAAGCTGGGGGGGCTGTGGGCGGAGGAGCCGCAGGGGCAGCGCGCAGCGGGGCGGCTCGGGGGCTCTCTGCGCGGGAGCGTGTCCACGGGGCGTAATAGTATCGTGCTAGAGTATGTTCAATGAGGCTGCGGTGGTGGGAATGGGGAAGAGAGACGGTTTGGGTGAGAGCGACGAGGGCCGCCGCAAAGTGGAGCTCGGCACAGCTAGCGGGCCTGGAATAGCCCTGCCTCGACGCTCAATTTCAACTAGAAACACAGCCATTCGGTGCAGCTGCACACGCCGCTGCGCTGGCCACGGCCGGGGCGTCGAGTCTGCCGCCGTTGCCAGTGAGTGCGTGTCCGTCCAGCGCTGCCGCAGGCTGGCGCAGGCTGGCGCAGGCTGCTGTGCACTGCGTCCCCCAGGACTGCACTCGCAGAGGCTCTCTCTCGCCCGCTGGCATCGAGCATCGCCTCTGCGCATCGGCCGAGTGCATGACTGCTATGACTGCGGGCATGACTGTTCCTGCTGAGAAATGCAATGCGGCGGCGTGCAGCCCCAGCGCTCTCCCAAGGACAAGACCCAAGACTCGCTTGCGACCCTGTCGTGCTACCCTGATGGCTTCGCTCCTCTCATGCTCGCCAGCGCCCGTGGGAGCGTGCCGGCGACGTGCACCACCGTCCGAAGCCTAAATTTCGGCTGCGGAGCGAACGCCCAAGGGAACAGCTGCACACGCGCTGATCGTGATCGGCGCACGCTGCCAACTGTTCCCGGGCCATGCTTACCTTCGTGTTCCTGGCGCTGGCCTGCACCGCGTCTGCACTGCGGCCGCGGGTCGCACCCAGCTGGAAAGTTTCAGGGCCATGTTTACATATACACAGCCATGGGTGGTTGATGTGCAGCACGAACGATACGACACCGTCTTCGTCCGTCATAATATTGTCGTATCCATGGCCCCTGGATTCTATCCTTATTCCCGCTCTGACGTCTGACCATTCTGACGGTCCCCTGAAGGCCTGCAGAAAAGGCTCGTAACTAACGTCACCCTTGGGGCTGCGAGACACCTGCACCATCTATGTACGCGTGATGGCCTCACCACCAGGCTCCAAGATCCAGGACTTTGCCTCGCCGGGCTCTCCTACGTCTGCCCAGGACCGGCGCCCGTCCGCGGCGGCGTCGCCCAGGCTCCATGTTGACACTCACTTTGACGAGCACGCCCAAAGCAGAAGTCGCGGAAGGTCTGCAACCTCGACAACGGCAACTGCAGCCCAACCGAACATCGAGGAGATCCTCTCGCCTACCTACAGTCGCTCCTCCATCGACACCACCCTGCGCCGCCGAATCACGCGCTCAAACACAGTTCGTCACTATCAGTCGCCGACCCGGGCTACATGGGAGGAGCCAGGTGCCGAACCTGGTGTGGACGTCAAGGACGAGGAGGCCGCCGCGCGCTTTGCACACCTGAGCCAGCAATGCGAGATCACCGTCGTGGATTTTTCTGCCGATCGAATACAGACGTACCAACTGGACAACGACACGTTGTCAGAGTTTGTCAAAAGACCCAAGGACGACTGGGTTGAGTGTCGCTGGGTCAACGTCAACGGGCTCGACTTTGACGTGATCAGTGAGCTGACAACTCACAAGCAACTGCATCGCCTTGCCATTGAAGATTTGATGACAGGTCGAGAGCAGCGGACAAAGGTCGACTGGTACTCGGATCAAGCTTTCAGTAAGTGGGACTGCCCTTTGCGCGAGACTGCCGGTTTCCGGGAGCCTTGACCTTCAACACAAACAGCGCCTTCTCAGAAGACATTGGGAATACTGCTGACATGCGTCAGTGCTATTGACACTTTCCAAGCTCGTACGCAATCCCAGCGACGATTCAGACAGCGACTCGGATTCCGAAGACGACTTGCCCAGGCATGCACGCTCACGGTCACGCTCGCGAGCTGCACAACAAGCGCACAAGAAAAAGAAGAGATCATGGATGAGGAAGGTCAAGCATGCTTTGGGCCTGGAAGCTGGTCCAAAGCAGCCAAAGGACCTGGAGCATACCCCTGAAGGTCTCGAGAAATACGATGCGGTGGACGGCGCGAGCATCTCTCGTCTGTCGAGCTCCAAGGCCGACAATGGTGGAATCCGCACCCTTCAGCGCTATCGTGGCGGACCAAACGTGGAGCGCATTCTATACCTCGAGCAGAACTCCGCGCTTACGGACAAGCACCTCACTGTCAGCGTGGAGCAAGTCGGCATCTTCCTCTGCTCGGACAACAGCGTGATATCCTTCTTCGAGCACTCAGCCAACATTATCGAATCCTTCATACTCAAGCGACTAAATACCGAGGATACCATTCTGCGCCGCAGTGCCGACAGCTCCATGATTGTGCAAGCCATCATTGACGCGATCATCGATCTGGCCATCCCCGTTGTTGCCGCTTATGAAGATGCCATGGGCGAGCTTGAACTTGACGTTCTTGAAGACCCTGAGATCCACCACTCCCAGTCACTGTATCTTCTCACATCAGAGCTCTCTATCCTGCGTAACACGATCCAGCCCATCATCTCTCTCATCAACGCTCTGCGCGACCACAAATCGGATCCCATGCAGCAGAACTGGATCCAGCACCAAAACTCCAACCTCGCTACTCGTAAGACAATGTCCTCCATCTCCATCTCGCCCCTAGCGCACACATACCTCGGTGATGTTGAAGACCACTGCATCATGATCACCGCCTCGTTGGACCAGATGCGGCGCGCAGCCGACAATCTGATCGACCTGATCTTCAACATGATGGGCGCGTTCCAAAATGAATCGATGAAAGTGCTCACCACCGTGACCATCTTCTTTCTGCCTCTGACCTTCTTGGTCGGTTACTTTGGGCAGAACTTCGAGCACTTTAGCGGGGTGCAAGACCACTCCGACTCGTATTTCTGGATCATTGCTGTGCCCGTTATGGTTGTTACGGTTATAGTGCTTATGAGCCAGAGCATTGTTAGGAAGATGAGGAGGTGGGCGGGCAAATTCAAGCTGAAGCGGGCAAAGGTCAGATTCAGCGGCGGGAGGAATGGCGCGAATGTGCTGGGTATGACGCATGAGCAGAAGAAGAGGGTTAAGCGGAGGCAAACCATGTATGCGAAAGGCCAGATAGGGTCGTTTTAGGAGGGGTGTGTGCGGTTTGGTGCATATTCTGGATTTAAAGGATTGATACGCTGGAGTACATATACCTTAGACTTAGCTTTGGCTGAACAATTTTAATGTACATGAACCAGGACTCAGTCAATCTACACGGAGCAAAGGTCTGGTGGCGGTTTGTATGTTTTTTTTCTATCAAGCAATCTACACAACTCAACCTCTTGAGGCCAGTCAAGCTGACCGGACCAGGCTGCTATACCATAGCGATACCGAAACCCTAAACGCCAGTTTATGCACCTCGCGTATCCTGCCCTACCCCTAGTACAATGCTCATCCTCGTACATGCTCATAAACCCACTCGATGAATTTTTTCCCCAGAGACAGCACGTCAAGGAGAGTTTCTTAGTTGACCTCCTTGATCTTGCACTGCCATCCAGACTCCTTCTCCAGAAGAGGGAGACTGCGCATGTATTAGCATCATGTGACGAGAGATCTGGCCTGCAGAAATAGAGGGGAGAAACTTACGAAGCACCCAAACACCAGCCCAACTCGTTCTTGTTAATCTGCTTCGCAATGCGCACCTCGCGGTCAATCGGCATTCCGTATCCAGTATGCAGGAGCGCAAGCTGGAAGTTCAGATCCAGACACCACTCTGGGCGGCCGCGCAGCTCCTCCAGCGCCTTGGGGACGGGGGTGAAAGCGTCCCAGCCGCTCTCGCCTTGGCACACTTTGTCGGCCAGGTTCTGCAGCTCGCGAATGGTAAAGGACTCGGGCATGCCGAGGTCGAAAGTGCGGTCGTAGAAGTAGGAGAGCAGGTACACGGCTTCGGAGGCAAAGGTCTGCTCGAAGGGCGGCTGGTGCACGCCGCGGAATGCGCAGGGCGCGATCTTGCACTCGTCGTCTTTGTGGAGCGTCTTCTCGGTCCAGCCGCGGCATTGGGTGGGCGCTGCGGTTGCGGGGCCTGTCATGTTGACTGTGACGGTTTCGCCGAGGGCGTGGCCTGCAGGCATCTTGACGTCGATCTCGCGGCTCATGCCTGGTGCGATGCAAGGGTTCACAATAGGCGCCTTGAGGTAGTCGGTCGCGCCGGAGTCCTTGTGCTGCTGGTACAGGGCGTCGAGGATGGTACTGTGCAGGTTGTTACGCGCCTCCATCAGGCCGTAACCCAGATAGGAGTGCTGGTAAAGGTCGAAGTTACGGCCACCAAAGCTGAGAGCATATTTGTGATCGCCTTCGGCGAGTTTGCTGGGAAGGCCACCACGAGGCGAATCGGGGAAGGTAGGGTTGAAAACAATCTGGGTCGAGCCGCCACCGAGGTCGAGCACGGCGGCGGTGGGTGTCTTGTCAGGGCCGCCGATCTTGCCGAGGAGGTAGTTGATGGTGATCCAGGCGTACACGCCCTCCATCTCGCCAGGCATGACTTCAACACCGTTCTTCTCCTCAGAAACGAGCGGGAACGGGTAGGCAGTCTCGAGGCGGTGACGGACAGCGCGTAGAGTGTTGTTGCTCTTCTCCTCGCCCAGTTTGCGGAGACCGGCTGTGGCCTTGACGGCAATGGGAGAGCATCGCTGGTACTCTGGTGGGACGCTCGCAACGGCCTTGTCCATGAGAACGTCCAGGCTCTTCGCGGCGCCCTCAGCGTCGTCGCCGTACGAGGAGAGACCGGAGCCGCCCTCCCTTTTGGGGGTCATTTCGAAGACCTCGCTCTCAAGCTCGGGACTGGGGCCGCAGTTGTTGAACTTGTAGACGTGGATGCGGGAGCCGGTGCTGCCTGCGTCGATCATGAGCGCGTACTGGATGAGGGGCTTGTCCTTGGAGTAGGATTTTGTGCATGTTGCTTTCGCGCCGCCTGCTGCTGTATTGCCTCCTGTCGATACTGTCCCTGTGGCGACTTGTCAGTACGAGTCGCGCCAGTTGCTGCTGCCTACGTACCTCTTGACAGACCATCACGCGGCGCAACGAAGTACAGCACCAGCAAGACGAAGGCGATGATACCGCCCGTCTTCAGGTACCGCAGGCGCTGTCCCTGGTTCATCATCGCGGAGCCCTTGAAATCACTCATGTAGCCTGCCGAGTTCGTTGCGCGATGCTGCGAATGGCGGGCGGGCTTCTCGTGAGGGTCGCTGTTAGGGTTGTAGCTGCGTGGAAGGGAGACGGAGATACGGCGGCGGGGGCCTGTGAAGCTCAGGTAGGACCAGATACCGGGTCGTCGTTGGCCGGGGGCTTCGACGCCGCTGGACATGCCACTAGGGGAGAGTGGAGGAAAAGGGTCCTGGGGGATCAGGCCGTATGCATTGAACGGGACTGCATTCCGAGATTAGTCTGGGCGACAGTGCAGTTGGGCGCACGAAACATATGGGACATACTGCAGTGCCTGTGGGAAAGGGAGGAAGTAGCTGGGGTGGTGCTCAGTTGGTCGCGCCCCTATGTTGCACTGCGTCGTGTTCCCTTGACCGTTGAGCACTGCCAAGCCAACAACTTTCTGAGCTGACGTCTGCGCCCATGATTGGTGCGGAGTGTTAGGGTAGCTACCATATCGGGATATGCTCGTATTACACGTGATTATCTCTACATTGACTGCCTTAATTTGAATCGTCTGTATTCCTCCAAAATCTGCGCTGGCTCAGTTGCCAATGCGTAGCCGCACCTTAAGTCCATCAGACGGCCAACTTCCACTGGAACTTGGATGCGCAACAGAGCAAAGATGTTCGAGTAGAAGCCGATGCTGTACACGCAGATCCGGCCAGAGCAGCGATGCTTGTCTTGTGAGTGTGCTGCGTTGTAGTCGAAGTCGCGGTTCCAGAATGAGACCTCGCGGGGTGTAGCTGTCGAAACCTCGTTCGAGCTTTGAAGGGCGTTTGGAAGCACTGGTCAAAGAGATCCAAGGCGTTATAAGATGTCATAGCAGTCAAAAGCCACTGATCATCCAAAAGACAGTCCAGCCCGCGTCATCACGCTCTCAAACTCCTCCAGCGTGACACCGCCAACGTCTTTGCCTTTCCCCCGCACGCCGCCGTTCGCCTCAAGGATCATATCCCTCAAGACCTCATCTGGTACGTCCTCTCTCAACTCTTTCGCTATCCTCCTCAGATGACCAAGCGTGATAGGTCCAGGACCACCATGGGTGAAGAGTTGGTATCCTGCACTGACTTCTTCTGCGTTACTCTCCCCTCTGTAATTGTCGTCATCGTCTTCCATATCATCGTCAGATCCTGCCTCCTTCAAATGCATGGCAATGGCCGCATATGCGAAAAACGGCTCGAAGTCGACAAAGCCTGTGCTGAGTGGGTCGATAGTCTCCAGGATCGAGGGTAGTTCGGACTTCTCTGGGGCAAGGTTTAGAGAGCTGTGAAAGGTCAGTCACTGGGTATGATCAAAGGCACACAATCCGAACATACATCAAGCACCGACGCACATCGTCTTTGCGCAAGACACCTTCTTTTGAATCTTCATGGTCTGGATGATGTACAGCAAAAAGCCCAAAGGCTTCGCGAATTTCAGCCTCTTGGTCTGCGTTCAATCCATTCTCTTTGGCGAGCTTTGAGGCGCGCTTGGGTGCCGCGCGGGCCTTTGCTGGAGCAGCGCGACGCTTTGGTGGCTAGGAAGAGTCAAAACAAGCTGGCTTCACAGTAAATTGTGGAGAAGACCTACCATAGCACTATCAGTTGGTGAGGCACACCCTCGTATGCGACTGCGAACAATGGTGTCGCGATCGATCAATCAATGACGCACGCGCGCCAGACCCACATCAGCCATGCGCTAATGTTGGCGCACTAAAACTTTTTGAAAATCCAGACGCGCCCAACCTCCTCGTTCACGCGTCTCCACCAAGCCTTTATAAGGCTCGCGTGCCTCGTTGTTTTTACTCTACACCTCACCGCACCTGACCGGCATGCTTATGCCCTTGGAGGCTACAACTTCCTCTTCTTTTCACCAAACCTGTTCTGTCTGCCCTCCGTCTGTGCAGACGCCTCCTCAAATTTAACCTTGACCACATTGTCTCCCCCTCATCCTGCCAACAACCCCACCCGGGCCGATACGGCAATCCTCATCCAGTCACCGAGCCTCGCGCTTCGGTAGGCAGGTCATGGGCTAGAGACATGGTCTCACCTAAGGCGTAGTCCTCCCTGGGCATAGCACTGTCTGCCGGTCTGGCCCCCGGTGCAGATAGATGCTTCCCCACACCGAGTACGACCACGGACGAGGAGTGCGGCCGCGCCCAAGTCAGACGTGGAAGTTTCCGGTCTTGCCACCGAAGGATGAGCTTCAGCTCCATTCTGGCAGGCCTAGCATGGCTGCGTGCCTGCAGAAAGCTGGGAGACGTCCCGCAACCAGCAGCCTGAAACGAGGTGCCGGTTCAAGTTGAGCGAAATGCTCGCATGCTCGTTGGCGCCTCACCTGGAGCCTCCGATGTTCGTTGGGTCTCTCACGGGAAACCAACAAGAGAGGGAAACTATCTTAATAGATGCCTCCCTCTGAAGTACGTTGACGCCCGTCAAGGGCCAGTGCTTGTCATCGTAAGACCTCAAATGAGGCTGATGTGTGGAGTGGACACTCTACGTGAGGTCCGTTCACCAATCAAGTCGAGGTCGCTCCTCCCATTCACTTGCAACGCCTATGAGCCTCTTGTAACACTCAAGACTAAATCTTGCAGTAGTACCGAGCATCGTCTCGTGTATCGGGAACGCCCTGCAAGGGATGGCCCAGACAGGCGGTGGACCAGCAGCAGTATCCCCACTACCCGCATAGCACAGCTGGACAGCATAGAGCGCTGGTCCGAGTAGCAACTCGTCGACAGGGCCATGCATAAGTTGCCGTTAGCTTGGTTTGGGAGATCACAAATGCAGTCCAACAAGCCACTCTTTACGAAACAGGGTGTACCCGTTGACCCCAGACATGCTCTATAACGAGCTGAATCTTGAACATGGGAACAACCATCTCAGGGATCGCCCATACACGGCAACTTTCGACTCGCTTGGAATACCCCACATCGTCTACTACCCCACACCGGCAGCCAGCTGCACGCAACTAGAGTATCAAACTTGTTGACAGGCCAGAGCGTCTACTGGGAGGCAAGTCGGGACGCCAAGCGCAGTCCAAAGCCGGAACATTATAGAAGAGGGAACACGCTGCCAGCGACCTTGAAAACTTCTACAACTACAGAATAGAGACCTCTGTGTCCACACATTCTTGCGAAGCATGACGAGCCGACTACATACCACTGCTGCGCACTTCGATGCGACTGGCAGCCGTGCTAAAGTCCTAATAAGACTGACGTCGATCCTACACCGGACGTTGAGTCAAGGCCGACATTACACGGCGGTCAACCACCGCACCCAGGCAACGCTATTAAACGGTCTGTTGGCAAGGAGTCTGCTTTATAACTTGGCTTCGGCCTTGCTAGTATCGGCGTCATGTTCTCACGTGGCTTAAGCCGTTCGACCTTTCTCTGGTCATACAGGTCCCCCTTGCCCACCAGCAAGTCGGGACCACCAAAAATTGATGCGTCACGTTACGATACTGCCCACCAGCAGAACAACATGCGTACAACAGGCGACTGTTGTAGTGGCCCTCTCACGTAGGGGTAATCCCCGACATTACGACCTGAGTCCGCAGAGGTCAGATCTCGAGCGAGAGCAAGAGCGCTGGCAGTTCGCGGAATCCGGTCGGGGTGGCAGAAGCCAACAGACGTTGAGCCTGTCTCCGGACAGCTCTGATAGGCCGCAAGGCCCCTGGCACATATTTACGGAGAGGCATCCACGGACGTTTACGGTATTCACCGTTAGACTATTCGTGTCATTGATTCGATACCGCCGCTGCGTAACACCAGCGAGCTCGAGACACATGTAACCTTCCATGTGGCTGGAGGATAAAACCACCAGCAGAGCAGATTTGGGTTGCGATGGGTTTCGACCTGCCGCATTCGTTTCCGTTCTTCTCTCCGATTCTCTCGGCACGTTCTTTTTCAGGGTCGAATATCGGTCGGTTACTGCACCTTGTTCATCGCCATGCGTCCGCACCTGATCGCAGAGGAAAAGTATTTCTCTATCACAGTTGTAAGGAGACGAACAAGACCGCCAACAGTATGACAGCCAACAGTATGACAACAGTCAGTTGGTCGGTCATGAAACAGGTTCTAGCCTCCCTGTGTGCAGCAATTGGTAGATGTCTATTCGTTAGCATCGACAGTGGTTTGAGAGAAGCACTGCCTTTGAGGGTTCACATCGTCCAAACAAGTGGTTTCTGGGGGTTTCGCTCACTTCGTGACACTTGCTGCTCGTTCTGAGCAGTGGAAGTTGCAGGTGCGCATGGGCAATCAATGTCTCGTTGAGGACTTCGGTCTGAGAGGTCTTGATTGCATCCGCTTCTACATTAGCTAGAGCTGGCCGTTACGTTATTCTCACGTTGAGTCAGTGTGGACATAGAAGCGAGAGTAAACACCGCCATCATCCACCTTCTTCAATCGGGTGGTGGTGCCTTTGTGTCTCTAATCTAGTGCCTTCAGGTGCAAGATCGAGGACATGAAGGCGACATACTTCTCTGTGCTGTGATGTCTTGTTAGTACTTCAATTCTATCTTTTTGGTTGTTTGTTATACCGCTCGTATTCCCAACCGTATTGACTTTGGTATATGCCGCTTTTGCCGGTTGCCTTTGCCGTCGAGATGAATGGCCACCCCGTTACCCCTTTTCTGCACCATGGCGTCGGGCCACTCCCCACCCTAGCTATGAGTGCTGATCCGACACCTCGACATGCACTCGGTAACTCCCACGCAACCAAATGTCCATGCGAATGGATCCGGCACACTCAGCACCCGACTCCGCCAGGTAGCCCCCTTGGCTTGTTGTGTAAATCTGTCGGCTGCTGAACAGCACCGCACTGTGATGGCGGGGCATGCATAACGGTCCAGAAATCTTGTTTACCGTTTGGAGACTGTTTGGTCGAATGTGAACTCTGTTTGGGGGAGAGGTTTGGGCTATGTATGCCGCGCCTTGTTCAGCAAAATACTGGTGATGCGCGCTACGGTACGGGGACTATGTGCGGATCAAAGTGATAAGGTTTGTAAGTACCGGTATTCCAAGCCTCGCAGAGTTTGCACAGCTCGTTCACCATTGTATAATGGTGACGGAAGTGGATGGAATATGGTTCAGGACCTCTTTCGGTTTCAATGAAGCTTCTTAGTACCAAACCCTTGTGGTAGGAGAAAGCGTTATCTTGCTGGGAAATCACACACCCCTCTTTTGGTTGATTGCAGAGCGCTCTTAGCAAGCTTTGGGTAGCTACGAGGTCTATTGTGTGGCTTACACTCCCGGGGCTGCCGCAAGCCACGGATTCACAGACGTGGAGCTCGCCTAAAGATGTAGCTAGCTGGACAGAGACATGACTTGCATGCAGCGGGCCAGTACCATGTGTGGTAACAACGGCGATATCATCCGCATTCGGGTCTTGATCCATCGTCCGTCATTCCTCGAAAGGCGTATCGTATCGGCTTGGAGCCAGCAACTGACATACGTCGAGACTCCGATCTATTGCAAGGCTGGAACGTTTCAGATATCGTGCGTACAAAAGCGATTTTTGCGGCATCATGTCGGTGAACGATGCCGACGTCTTGGTCTAGATAGTATGCATAACAAGAATCGCAGTGTCTCGAGACAATGCTTGGCAGCGGTCGTATCCATCTCCACCATTGCCTGAGTTCCCTTTGAGCCTCTCTCTTTCGAAGCAATAGGCGTTGCCTGTATTGCCTATTTTGGAAAGTGTCTCTAACCATAGCACTACATGGCTTCACTACAACAACGACGCACATGGCGTACTGAACAGCCACATAAGCCAAGGCGGTACATCTGATAGCGCTCCGTGGGACAAGTCAAGGTAGTGAAGATGGTTTCGGGGAGCTGCAATGTCTTGTGGGCCGGAGCCGGTGAGTACTGCAGGCTGGATTTGGACAGCAGCCACGAACCACGCCGTGTCCAATAAACAGCCTTCCCGTTTCGTTAGCAAAACCTTCTGTTTGGAGCGAGCCTTGCCTTCAGCTACAGTAAGGCTCTAATTCTAAATCCGAAGTTCGGCGCTGCTGTCGCTTTTGTTTTTTAACACACCATCCCATCTTGACAACAAGGTTTCATTGGCCTCGTCATTCCACATCTTAACGAACGTCTCATCAAGGTCGCATTCTAATCATAAACCAAGGACGTCCGGCAGCTGCATATATGCCAATATTTCGGGGTTTTCTACCGCACGTGTAGGCGGGGGATATGCGACTGAGCCACTGTGATAGAAGCGAGACACGCGCCCCTGTCCTTGAGCAAGGCCATGCCGGCGATTGGGGACAAGAACAATCGCAGCCAAGCCTGGCGTTCGAAATCGCCTTTGCCGGAGTTCCTGGCAGGATGGGAGCGATGTGTTTGATTGTGGATGAGATCATCTCGCCAAGCCAGGGGTCTGGCCCACGGGCAGCGCGGCGTCCCTTCCCTTCCCTTCCGCACCCACACCGCTGGCGCTCAGGAGCTAGACATCTAGACATCTAGCTTCGCGGGCGTTTTGGACCCTGCCTATCACGGGAGGGAAGCGTACTCCTCCTTTGGAAACCCATGCAAAAGTCACTTTCCTTTGCCGAGAGGGGTCTCACCCCGCGTCTTTAGTGCCCGATCGACTGCATGGGCGGTACTCTGTCTTTATCGAGACATGGATGAGGCCATACTCGTATACTTAGGTAGCACATCACTTGCGTTCTAGTGGAAGAGCGAGACAAGTATCCGTAGTTGCTTTTCGATGCCCATCTGCATCTCTTAGCCTTGCTTTCGTCTGCTATGTCGCCCTCTACCTGATTGTTGTCGTGCTGTCTGGTCTCCCTTCGTCCTTCTAACCTCTTTACTGGAGATTCATTCCCTTGTCATTATTCTTAATATGAGTGCTCTTTTTGTTCAGTCGTGGGCGCTTTTTGCACTGTCCATATCAATCATCTTTACAAGACTGGTGTTCCGACGCATCATGTTGAAGGCATTGAAAGGCCTTCAAAGCGATGACTGGATCATGGTGTTCCTTATTCTACCTATAACTGCCTTTGTCGTTCTGACAGTGGCTGTCGGTGATGCGTCCTCAACAAAGCAGAGCACGTATCGGTACGTCCTCGAGGAGCTCCAGATCGTAATAACATGGCTTGTAAAAACATGTCTCTTAATTTTGTACTGGCGAATTTTGTAAGTCTCGACTGCACTCTTAGTTACCTTGCCACTAATTTGAGTAGCCCGTTGGCTTTCAGCATCCTTCGCAGGCGTTACGTACAAGCCATCTCGATAATCTGCGTGCTCTCTTTCATCGTTACACAGACTGTGCTACTGTCTTTGTGCCATCCATTGCAACCGGACAAGGTACAATGCTCGGCATACTACAACTACGCGATCGTGTCTATGGTGTTCAGCACTTTAACAACCGTCCTCATACTCGTCATTCCGATCGCACTCATCCCAACACCGCGACGCCTTCTCCTCGGCGGCCTTATGGTGACCGGCATCTCGATTCTGATCCTCGGCATCATGGCACGATACCACATACTTACCGCACCAACGTCACGGACTTACCTCTTCTACTACATCTACGAGATCACTCTCCTCATCATTTTCGCCAATCTTCCCTTCCTCATGTCCCTTGTGGTCGCCACCACGCCAGCTCGTGTCCGCGAGTTCGGCCGCAACCTCTCCAAGTCTCGCGACGCTGTCAATGTGTCGTTATCGCCGTGGCCCCGAAGTCGACAAGTGAGCGTGTACGATGCTAAGTATCCGCTGTTCAGAACGACCCAGTTGAGTAGTATGTTCATGACTGGGGGGTCAGATAAGAGCAAGTCGACGATGATCAGCATGGTGGCGAAGCCCGAAAGCGCCAAAAGCAGGACGGGCACTAAATCACAGAGTGGAGAGGGCTGGTCCCTTTCTGTATAGAAAGTACTTGCACAATACCCATTTAGATAATAAATAATTGAACACATAATCAACGAAATTACTAGTGGGTATCGTCGGGATAATACAAACAGACACAGACAGCCTACAGTCTTTACACAACACACATCCAATCTATGCCCTCCATACCCCCGACCCTCTCAGTTCTGTGGTCTATACTCCATCCCCCCAGTCCTCTTATACACATCCGACGCTGCCGGGCCCGCCCAGCGATTCGCCGCCTCCTCTCTGCTCCTCACCTCGCGCTCATTAACCACACTGACACAGCAACAGCAACAACACCCCTTGACCAAATCGTCCCCACAGCTCCCCTCGATCTTATACAAATGCCTGATCCGCGTGCGCTGCAGCATAGGAAACACCCAGCCCAGCCCAATCCCACACGCCAGACCCATTGCAACACAGTGCCCGTTTGTGCTACTGTGGCCCAGCAAATCCGTTGGATCGGCCTTGCGCGACTTCTGCGAGAGGCGGTATGCGGTGCGCCCGGAGAGAATGCACGGGCAGAACAAGCCCGTGAAACAAGTCCCCACGTCAGGGCCGCACGAGCAGAGCCCGTGTTTCCACGTCTTGTCGCTCGAGAGGTCCATGTTCGGGTGCCGGATCTGCCCGGGCTGGTGCAGGCTGTAGTCCAGGCCGTTGGGGCCGTGGGCTGCGGCAGGAGAGAAGATGGCGTGCGGGGTGGTGAGGTTGTGCGAGGAGAAGTTGTGCGGCGAGTAGGGTTCGAGCGGAGTGGACTGCGTGTTGGTATGCCGCGTGCGGCTGTTGTAGGAAGAGTTGGGGGTGTCTTTTCGGATGGGCGCCGCGGAGATGGGGGAGATGGGGGTTTTGTAGGGGAGGGCGCCGGGCGATGTTTGCTGCTCGGTGCCAGAGCGTGGGCTCTGCGGGATTGCGGGCATGGCAGGTTGGGTGAAGTTGGTGTTGAGGGGTGCTAGACTGCTCATTTGGCGGGCGTGTCTGCTTTGCTGAACGGGCGATTGCGGTGCTGGTACGGGTTGTTGGATAGGCGAAGTCGATTCGGTCTGTTCCCCAACCAAAGACTCAGCCAGCATGAATGGGAGGGTCTGAGCTTCCGGTGATGACGGCGACAGGAGTGTATCGTCGTCACGGGCGTGAGACGAAGGTACGTGAGATTGCTGTGATTGGCGCCTTGCTGGAGTGTTCAGCATGGTGAACGTGGATTGTGGACGATCATCGATAGGCGTGAAGACAGGAGATGATGGATTAGTCGGATTCTCTGATGATGTGTAGTATCCCGAGCCATTGTGTTCGACTGGAGTCGGAGCAAACGAGAAGCCTCTATTGTGCTGTGAGGCAACATTTGTGTTGACTACCGGTTGATGTGGCTGGTGATGCACTTGCTGGTACTGTGATGGTGCTTGAGTGGGCGGTGTAATGTCTGTATCCGGCGGAGCCTGCCATGAGAAGCGTTGGTGTTGACGTTGTGTCACCTGCGGCTGAGGCTGTTGCGCTTGTCGTTGTGGGTAGGTGTTGTATCGAGGGTCCATGATGTATCTGACCAGAGGTACGTCCTCCTCCGCTTACGCTACACCGAGCTGTAATAGGCCTTTTATATGTTTGTACTCTTTTTCGGTTTCTTTAGGTGAACTGGCTGGTCAGGAAAGTGATGCCTTCGCCACGCTTCAAAGGACGTTGGCAAAACAAGGCTGAAGAGCGAAGCAACTGGATTGTAGGCGTTCAGCATCACGGCGGGCCTCGAGAGCTAATATCTGCACCATCAAACCCGCATAAGCTATGCATGAGCACAAGAAGGGGTCAGGGCACCCTTCAACGTGCTCCATTTGAGCCGCCTCCCGCTCCGGTTGGTCCATCGCTGTAATCCGTCGGGCATCTTAGCGATTCCACGAGCAGAGATTCGAGGAGCTCCCGCCGTAGCATGGCTCTGCTTTTAGTGGTGCAGTGAGGCGCAGACGCAACCAATTGGTGATGAGAGGTTGGTTTCTGAGGTGTGACAGGTTGTGGACCCCGGCGCTTGCGGGAAGCACTCGGACCAATGAGCGGTCAGCATCAACCACCTCGTATTGACCACGACTGCAGTCTGGAAGAGATCATCGGGGTCGATGAGGTGTCTGGTGAGGCTCGTTTGACAGGCCAGGATTCCTTGTATTGATGCACACAGCCTCTGTGGCTCGTGTGTGGTGCTCTTCCGACGTCGTGCGTGTCTCGAGCTGGTATGGACGATAGTAGATGTATGGTCCAGGCTGCGCCTCGCAGCACCTGCCAACTTGTTACATGTACACAGTACTAAGCTCGACTAGACCATTCGAAGCCTACTGTAATGTCTATTCGATTTTTGCCTGTATGTTTCTTAAAGGCTGCCCACCATGGACTGACCATCCACCAGCTTCAACATCCACTTAGCAGACACTCTAATCTGCTTTGCATTCAAAATCATATAGGCTGTACGACACTGGCACGATGCTGCTTATTAAGAAGGTCTTGTGTATTTCGTTGATGTCGTTTGGACCTCTACGGACCCTTGATTACAAGTGTATATCTCTGTAGTAATACAAGCTGTGAAGCTCAACCGGCACGCTTCTGAGCTGGATCAAAGCCGTCTACCGGAGTGAAAACACGGGACTCAGCCAGCGCTGTAGAATTCCACCAAGCACAACGCGCCATTCCAGGGATTTGAAACGTCTGTCAGTGTCTCCTAGCGACGTCTTCGAGCTCCACGATCACGACTCTTTGAACGGCTGCGACGCCGTCTTGTATCTCTGTCCTCGTCCCGGTCCCGGTCGCGATCTCGGCCTTTGCTTCTGCTCCGACTTCTGCTCTTCCCTTTTTCTTTACGATCACGCTTAACATCGCGGCCAGCATCCTTGTCAGCGTCGCCAGCACCTCCCGGGACATATCGATCTGAGTCTTGGAACCGGCTCGATCGCTCGGTGGTATCTCTGGTATCTCGTGTGTTGCGAGAGTCTCGGATCTCCCGGGCGCTTCCATCCCGCCCGTCCCAGCGATCATACTCTCGCGACCTAAAACTGCGTGGACGTTCGCGACTGTCGTCACGGCGGCGTTGTCGGCTATTGTCACGCTTGCGATCGCGACTGTCGCTTCTCTTCCGGTCTCGGCTATCCTCTCGTTTGCTTGCTCGACTGTCGTCATGTTTTTCACCACCTCGAGGAAGATATCGGTCCATAGTCTCGGGACTCCGTGTGCGTGAGCGTTGGCGACGGCTTCGAGCAGGAGAACGTTCGCGAGCCCGGTGGGCGTCTCGAGATCGCGAACGGGAAGCTCGGCGGTCGCGGTCGCGGTCACTGCGTCTTTCAGGGCTGCGTGACACACGAGATTTGCGCCGACTGGCGTGAGTGTCCCTGGAGCGGCTGCGTCGCCTGTCATCTCGATCGTCTCGGTCTCGTCGTCTATCATCATCACGTGGCCGTTGTGAGCGTCTGTCATCGTCGCGACGAGAACGGCGGTCGTCCTCGACGATGGAACCTCGCCTATCGTAGCGACTACCGCGCGACCGGGAGCGAGTTTTGCTACGCTTCCTAGCAGCACTACTGTGAGCTACACTATGTGATCGAGACCGACCTCGAGGCTTCTCAGGCTTCAGAGGTGGAGGTCGGTCCCATCTCGACTTTGCGGTTTCATCCACTGGAGGCGCATCTTCCATTGGTGTATCTTCGTCCTTGCTTGCAGGAGCCGGCGTTGTTGGTGTTGGTGGTTCTTTGCTGGGGGATTTGGTAACAGGAGAGTGCGGTTTGCTGTCGAGCCTTGCGAGCCTTACTGCAGCTGGGTCACGCGGTACAAGCGCTCGTGGAGGCTGCGCCTTCTTCAAGGGTGGTTCGAGCGACTCGGATCTGTCGAGTGTAGGCCGTCGACGTGACTTCTTCATCTCTTCACTCTCTTGTAGTAATAGCTGCAGTGCCAGATCGTCATCCACTTTGATGTCCTCAGGCCTGACCGATTTGGTACGCTCGTGTGATCGTGTGCGACTCCTGCTGCGGCGCCTGTCTCGGTCGCGGTCTCGTTCGCGGTCTCTGTCCTTGTCTCGCCCTCGATCCCGGTCTCGACTGCGACTGCGACTCCTGCTGCGCCCGCGCGCACCTCGACTGCGTCCTGAACGGCTCTGGGCCAACTCAGCCTCGATGCGCTTCTCGCGCTTGCGGTCTTCTTCTCGTATCTTCCTGAGACGCTCTTCGCGGGTAGCTTCGTGCTCTTCCCTCTCCTTCTTGAGGCGTGCGCGCTCTTCCTCCTCCTCTTTCTCAATGCGCTCCCTCTTCTTTCGGCGGCGCTCCTCGTCTTCTTTCTGCTGTGCTTCGCGCGCTTTGCGTCTCGCCTCCTTATCTTCTTGGCGTTTCTTCTCGCGAGCCTCATCCTCCTCTTTCTGGCGGCGCTTCCGCTCCTCTTTCTTTGCCTTTTCGGCCCGTTCGCGCTCGCGCTCCTTCTCACGCTCCTGTTCGAGCTTGGCCTCCCTTTCCAGCCGACGCGCATCACTCTCCTGTTGCCATTGTTCTTCGGTCTTACTCCCGCGCTTTTGCTCCTCGGCTGCCACGGCGGCGCCAACTTCCTGAATGCGTTGTTCGCGCATCTTCGGCAGGCCTTGCTCCTGGATCAACCTGTCAAGCAACGTGCTCACGGTCTGTGTGATCTTGCCGTAGATGTCGCTGCGCTCGCCAGCGCCCTCGATTAGTGTTGCGGCGACTCGAGGGTCCTTGGACAAGAGAGAAGGATTGCGGTCGGTCTCGCGGTCGACCAGCTCCTCCAGGGCGGCGAGAAGGTCGGCTTTGGCGGGCTGTCATGGCGAATCAGTATCACGTGCACAAGCGCTGGGGAAAGCGTTCTGTCACATACACTGGCCTCGAACTGCGCGAGCAAGTCCTTGCGAATGCTGTCATAGTGGCCCTTCTTGCGAAAAGTATGCGCCAGGTTGTCGATGGCTGTTCGTTGGGCCTGCGACAGAGGCAGCTCAGAAGGCCGCAGCTTCTTGCGAGTGGCAGCAGGGCCGTCGCCGTCCAGCGGGCGTTTGCGACCGACTTCTGCCATGGCGAATGGGGGGAGTGCGCGTAGGGAGCCGGGGTGCAAGGATCAATGTGTGCTCGTGCTAGAGGTGGCCCCGGACCGGTGACGGGGCGGAATGGCAGCGACAGGTCATGTGCAAGCGAGCGTGCGGGAGCGCATGGTGACGAGAGCGATGTGGAGAGTGAAATGAAATTAGTGCCCCGGGTGCAGACGCGAAAGTTGGCCCTGGCGCAATGATGTCGACGCTCCTTGCGGCGCGTGAAGGTTACATAAGCCTTGGCACCGGAGCTCTGCGTGCGTGCAGGGCGAAAGCAACCGCAGCCGGGACGGGACGAGCAATCGCAACCTCACATCACCGCCGCCATAGCCCACACCTGCAATTGCAGCCCACCGATCCGAACACGCACGCACACACACACACACACACACACACACACAC
>JUDZ01009646.1:0-35074 GCA_000812845.1 Stagonosporopsis tanaceti | reverse complement strand
CTGTGTATTTAACCCGATCTGGTACCACAGTGTAGGGTAACGTTCGAAGGTGAACATATGCCATAACTACAGGTCGAGGCCCATTATGTGTAGTCTCAGATATCCTCCATCAAACACACAATGTCAGAAACAACTGTATCGTCTATATTGGGGCGTATCGCAGCCGCTGGCAAACCCTATGAGGGCGACAAAGTTGGATCGCGAGAATCCCTAATCGATCTAGGTCGCGACCTTGTTTCCGCACTCGAGATCCCCAGTGAATTCTGCAAAGGAGTTTTTGGGCAGAGGTTAGTCTCACCTAGAACGACTATCGAGGGTGCCAGCTGATATCGCACCAGCCGGCATTGTCAGCTCATTGCAAGCTTGCGGTAGACGTAAAGCTCTTCTAACATCTGAAGGATGCCAGCGACTCAGGAATGACTTCTGCGGACCTGGCCGAAAGGTCTGGTGTCACCATTCCCCTCTTAGAGCGAATCGTTCGGCACCTGATCGCGATGAAGATACTCAGTTTCCACGACGGCAGAATATACGGGTCTTGTATCAGCGATGGTCTAGCAGCAGATAACTACCAACAAAGTATTGGTTTTTGCTACGATGTTGCTAGGCCTTCGTTCAACCACTTCCCAGAGTTCTTTAAGAAGAACAGTTACCAGGTGCCAGCATCAGCCGATAAGGGACCATTTCAAGCGGCACACAACAGCGACCTTGCCTTTTTCGACTAGCTAATTGCTACGCCGCCACATCTTGACGAGTTTTCGGCTTTCATGTCTGCCTACTGTGCTGGAAAAGCGAACTGGTACGATAATGGCTTCTATCCGGTGAATGAGCGTCTGATTGATGGCTTCGATTCGAATATCAATGAGACCCTACTGGTGGATGTGGGCGGAGGCCGTGGTCACGATGTTGCACTTTTCGCAGCCGCACATGCGTCTCACCCCGGCCAGCTAGTCTTGCAAGATCGAGAGCCGGTCATTACCAGCATCGCAGACAGAGATAACTTACCTTTCGAAAGCCAAGCGCACGACTTCTACACCCCGCAGCCGATCAAGGGCGCGAGAGCTTACTCACTCCATTCCATCTTGCACGACTGGGACGATGTACATGGCGTCAAGATCCTGGAAAACCTCCGACCAGCGTTAAGGCCTGATTACTCGCGTGTACTGCTGAACGAGATTGTGCTGTCCGAGGAAAGCCCAACGCTAGCTGCGACGTCAATGAACATGATGATGCTGGCTCATCTTGGCGTAAGAGAAAGGACAGAGGCACACTGGAAACAGATCATTCAGAGAGCTGGCCTGACATTTGTCAAAGTCTACAATTACCCGGGTATTGCAGAGAGTGTCATTGAGGCTGAGCTTTCGGAGACTACTCAACCATGAGCTATGGCGTACGCACGTAGGTGAAGATAAGTGCTGTACGTGTTACAAGTAAACTATTTCTTGTCATCGTCGTCGTATGCGTTTCTCTGGAGGTAGTCAAAGTGCCATGACAGGTTTCTCTCTACGACTACTTACGGCAAGTCCCTTCAGTCACGCAGCCCATGGTTCGTTCGGACCCTTGATGGAATAATTTTGAGGTATCCGCAACTATGGTTCACGATCATCAAGCAGAGATCTCACTTATCTCACATGTATATATTCCCGCACCTTTCGCTGTCTTCTAGCTCTGCACAATCAGCTTCGTATCTTACAAAACGATTTGAACACATTCAACGAGTACTTCTAAAAGTCCTACCCACTATCGAATTACACCATGGTCCGCTTCGAAATCCCAGAAGAAGCGAATTACAGCGAAAAATTCCTGTCTCGTCGACGCCCACACAGTCCATACCCGTGCGAGAAGAGACGAACTCCCTCCCGGTTCGCCTGGAACCTCAAGACAAAAGTCAAAAAGGTGAAGAGTCACCTTCGCCTTCACCGCAGACACAAAAACGAAGACGATCTACCACCAACCCCCAGTAATGGCAAACTGGGGAAAGGGTTCTATGCCATTCCTGGTCTTCACTCGGAGGTTGATGTAAGGCACGATTCGGTGGTGAAAGTGTATCGTACCTGGGATGATGTGCTTGCGTGGATGCACAAAGAAGGGGTCAATATTGTGGGGGTGAAGATGTGTGAGGAGGAGAGGAGAAAATGTGTTGAGAAGAGGGCCACGGGGGAGAGGTGCGGGTGTCTGGGTCCGTTGGGAAGGTGAATGATCACTGTGCGATGTTCCCTTTCATAATCTCCTTGCTTATCATATTTGAATGTGTATTGTACTATTGCAGAGATGTATTACGGTTCAGGGTGTTTCTAGGGTCGCAATGTCAAGTACCGAGCTTCGGCTTTTTCGTCTTGCATAGTTCCTCATTCATTGTTCTAGGAAACCTGGTTTCGAACTATGGTCCTGTATGTCAAGGGTCTCAGGATATAGCACTGTTCAAACGCGTGGACATGGGCCCTGTCAAGGTAAAGAACATTGTTCATTACTGGACGCTTTGACAATACTGTGAGTACATCACATTGTGCGCAGTATATGACAATAAAGGCCATCTTGGTTCTTGGGAAATAAATCATCCATCTCATTCGCAAAAGTACATCCAAATGCAACCTCAGTACACTCCTACGAACATGGCGTCCATGCTACTTGTCGCATTCCTAACCGCTCAAGCGGCTTCAGGGCGTGTTATCGCACGCCATGACGACCGCCATGGAGCTCTCCCTTCTCTGGCCAACGCAACAACTCACTGTCCATCGACAATTTCCACATCGACAATGCCGTACAACCAAACAACACTCATGCACATGACGGCAACCGCAATCCCACGGTTCCCAAGTAGTTTGGGAAGTCACGCTCCATACTTAAACGCTACTTCTGCAGGACAGAAACATTACGCGTCAAGCAGTGGGTCTTTATCTTCCTCAGCAGCTCATCATTCTCATCCATGCAACCACTCATCTGAAAGCCTCCCTACTGTTTCGGGATCGAACATGTTCACGCCGGCACCCTTTGCACCTACAGCACCATCACTGGGCAACCATAACGCGCTCGCCGACCCGATAATCTTCGACCCTGGGCGATTGCCCAGTCCAGTTGCGCCGACCAGCACAATGTATATCACCATCACAGCAAGCACAGCGAAGCCGTCGACCGCAAAGCCTTCACCCGAGGAGCCGATGATCACATCGAAGGTCACGAGCATGGTGACGAAGACCGTGAAACAGCCATCGATGACAGGTGAACCTTTTACGCCTTCTTTGCCATCGTTCAAGTTGGCACCGCCGTTGACACCGACTTCGAAATCTTCATCAACAGCGCACTCAGAGCTGCCTGCTGTTCATACAAGCATCATATCGGCGGACTCTAGGTGTCCCTATCCATTTCCGGGCGTGTACTGTGGCGAGCCGAAGACAACGTTGGTGACCGAAACGGCAAAAGGCGAGATGTCTACTACTAGTGCTACTACGAGCGCAGTGGTGTCTGCAAAGCCAGAAGAGTCTGGGTGGTGTCCTTATCCAGGAATGCTGTGTTAAGGTTGTGCTGACTGTCGTTTAGTAGAAAGCTTGTAACGACGGAAACGTTGGTACTGGTACTCGTTGCGAATATTGTTGCCCAGGGGACAAGAGTGATGTGAATTCAATCAGCGTTGAAACCGTAAAGTTTCCAGATTCAGTGCGTGAGTAACCAATGATAGTCTTTTTTCGTACATAAACAGATCTCTTCTTGAACGATTTGTGATGACCTATTGTCGACAGGCTATCGTGTTGCGATCTCCTCCGGGATCTTCTCGCCGGCGCACTCCGCCAGTAACCTACCTTGTACGTTCTTCGCTGCGCGCGCATATGCCACGATATCGACATCACCGCTCTTACCATCCTTTCCACCGTCAAAGACTTCGTAGCTGAACCATCCCCTGAAACCGGTGTTGAGAACGGCGCGTGCTACATGTGCGACAGGAAGGTAGCCGCCATTGTACGGTAGCGGCCTGAAGTCGTGACTCCATCGACCGCGTGGCAGCAAGCCATCGTCATCGCGCTCATCCTTGAGTGCTTCGGGTACCTTGTATGCGTCGCTGATCTGCAGAAGGTAGATCTTGTCTTTGGGTATCGTCTTGCCGAGCTCTTCAAGGCTCTTCCTGAACCGCTTTTCCGACTCATCTCTAGATATATCCTCCAGCAGCCCCGACTCAGTCCGTGGATCTGCCCACTCGCCGCCGGCGGTCTGAAAGGTGTCGAGACAGAGACCGATATTCGGGCGATCGACTTTCTGTACAATCTCCCACACATTCTTCCAGTCTGGTGCATGAGTCGACCAGCACCAGTTCTCGTATGCGACACGGAATCCATGCTTCGCCAGTTTATCGGCAAGCTCCTGCAAATCGGGAACAATGCGACTCTTATCCAGTTTCTCGAGCTTGACATCCGTAGATCCCACTTGTAGCAGATCCGTACCTGCAGCACGCATAATTCGAATCCAGCCGTCCAGCCGCTCGAATGCATCTTTGCGCTCGTCCGAGCCTTGCGGCCAGCCCTCGAAGTTGGCGAACGGCTGCAGCATCATGATGCCGAGACTGCGCTTGTCGCATTCCTTCTTGATCTCGCCTGCAACCTTCTCAAGCTCATTGTAGTTCTTGGGCTCTACTTCGTGGCCCAGCAGCGTCTGGCCATACGATAGGATGTCAGGGAATGAGAGCTCCACGGCGGAGAACTCGGCTTTCGAGATGGCGTCAAGGCGATCGAGGAGCGGTGGTGGTGAGTTCGGCGAGCCGAGAGAGCATGTTGCGTAGCTGATTGGAATCGTGGTGAGGGATGCGAGGTCGAGGCCGCCCATTGTGAATGTTTTGCGTATTGGGGTTCTACGAGTGGAGTATGTATCGTGGTAGTGGGTTTGACAAAGGCTGTAATATTACTGGTGATGTTTTGGTGAATGCTCAGACGCCGCTGTTTTCTGAAACTGACAGAAACGGCTCACTCGGTATGCAGCCATGACGTCGATGGTGGAGTAGTTCCTATGACCGCATAGATCTGTTTGTCAGTCAATTCTTGCGAACGCCTAATTACGAGAGGCGATGTATGAAATGATCTCCTGCTCAGGGGTGCATCAACATGGGAGTTGCTATCATGCTTCCAATGGGTGCGCTCATTGGTGGAAGGATGATCAGAGGTGTCAGCGAGGCGTGTTGTGCTACCCAACCTGTCGCGTAGCAATTGCCTTTCTTCCGTAAGGAGGAAGCGTCCGTTATACGAACATGTTGGGATGCTGATGATGTGAAAAAACTTTGGGCTGACTGTATCCTATTGTCCAGGGGCAGCCCAGGCCCAAATGCACCGAGTATTGTAACCTTTATTGAGCTTTGAGGTCCAGACACGAGTGTTGCATGCCTCACCGCCCGGTCTCGGCCAATCATAGCAGGGCCGACTCCGGACAGTCATTCACACATGCTTGACTCTTATTGCCCCACAAACGACGTAAAGACAGGCTGAGCAGCAGATAAAAGTTTATCCTTTCGCAATTGCCTCTCAGTTACACTCTCGAGACTTTTTCCGTGCAATATTAATACATCAGTCATGTCTGTGAGTATCCACACCTGCTCGGATTACCCCGCCACCCCACCAGTTTGGTCTTTCTAACGAAGCTCTCTAGTTCTACATCGAGAACAAGTCAGTTGGCGATGCTGAGAACTCGGAAGATTGGCGCATTCGTGGCTACAACCCCCTCACGCCTCCCGATCTTCTCCAGAGCGAGATCCCTCAGTCTGCAAAATCGCGGGAAACTGTTTTGAAGGGCCGCAATGAGACTGTCGAAGTTGTTCAGGGCCGCGACAAGAATGGCAGGCTTCTCGTAGTCATTGGTCCTTGTTCGATCCACGATCCCAAAGCCGCTCTCGAGTACTGCGACCGGCTCGTTCAGATGAAAGAGAAATACCAGGACGATCTTCTCATCGTTATGCGCTCATACCTCGAGAAGCCCCGCACAACTGTAGGATGGAAGGGTCTGATCAATGATCCGGACATCGACAACACCTTCAAGATCAACAAGGGTCTGCGAATCTCAAGACAGCTCTTTGTTGACTTGACAGAGAAGGGCATGCCTCTCGCCAGCGAGATGTTGGATACCATATCTCCTCAGTTCTTGGCCGACTTGCTCAGTGTTGGTGCAATTGGTGCCAGGACAACCGAGTCTCAGCTCCACCGTGAGCTTGCTTCTGGTCTGTCTTTCCCTGTTGGCTTCAAGAACGGTACAGATGGTACTCTTGACGTTGCAGTAGACGCCATTGGTTCTGTCAAGCACCCTCACCACTTCCTCTCTGTCACCAAGCCAGGTGTTGTTGCCATTGTTGGTACTGTTGGCAACGATGACTGCTTCGTCATTCTGCGTGGCGGAAAGAAGGGCACAAACTACAACGAGGTCAGCATCAAGGAAGCGCGTGAGGCTCTTGAGAAGAAGGGTCTCAACGCTCGCTTGATGATTGACTGTAGTCACGGCAACTCCGAGAAGAACCACAACAACCAACCAAAGGTCGCTCACGTTTTGGCTGAGCAGATTGCTGCTGGCGAGACAAGCATCATGGGTGTCATGATCGAGAGCAATATCAACGAGGGTAAGCCTGCCCTTGCATTGAAGATCGTGCCGCATGCTAACGCAAGCTCTAGGTAACCAGAAGGTACCCAAGGAGGGCAAGGAGGGCCTGCAGTACGGTGTCTCCATCACAGATGCTTGCATCAACTGGGATGACACCGAAAAGGTGCTCGAGGAACTGGCTACTGCCGTTGCAAAGAGAAGATCGCTTCGCAACGGTGCTTAGAGCGTTCCTCCCCCTTTCACAACCACCAAAATTCGAGACACAGCATTGGCACGGCAGGGCGTTACCGGCGCTCAAGTGCAATATTGACGATCAGATACCATATGTGCGAGCAGGCACCAAATCAAAAGTTTTCCAGATTGTATTTCGAACATGAGGGCGTGTTTGCGGTATGGCGGCTGGATGACGACAGTCCTGGCTTCAGTAGTCTACTATCACGTGATACGCACGCATTCCGCCCTGTGTCAGATATCCAGCTTTGGTGATCCATATCCAACGATGCGGTCATCGTCCGACTCCCGAATTCGCTTGTTCGATACTTACTGTGGTGTTGCTGTGCAGATTCGGCGTCTCCGAATTCACAGCTGTGCATGCCCCGCTTTTCCACACATCCCGTTCATGCAAGACGAGTCCCCACATTCTCTGACCAGACGTGCCAGATACTTGCGTCTTCTTCACTCGGCATGCGGAATAAGCATCACTGACGTACTGCAGGCAATGTTGCGCCAGCACCGGCTTCAATCTTCAGACGACTCTGTATTTGGACAATGCCAAGACATGATATTTTCGAACCAAATGTGATTGCAACATTACTTGCGAGCAGAGCTTTGTGACAGAGCCTGCAGCGTCTTTACCAGCGCCTAGATCATCAGCGACCTGATTCCAGTGCTGTTACTGCATGCTCAAGCTCACTTGGAACGAGAGTAGAGCGAGGCTGGCCGCGGACCATCCAGCTGGTACTTCTGCTGCAATACAAGCGTCCAGCTCATTTAGTTTAATGGCTTGAAAGTCACGAGGGTGGCTGAGAAGTCACGGGAAAACCGGTGAGAGGACCCTGCATGCGACGCGTTTCCCCTCAAGCTCCTCGATCCCTTATCGAGGGTCTGTTGCTATAACAGCTTGCACTTCTTCTGTTGCCCAGCATCAAGCTGGCCTTTCCGCTGATGACGTACTGTCATTACGTTGGCTGCTTTATTGTGCCATGCATGATGCCCAACACGCGAAGTGGTGTTAAGGAGGTATACGTCAGTGTTTACCATAACAACGAAGAAAGCAAATGAGGTCCTTGCTTTCGACGCAGCCTTATGGCGCATCCTCGGTGAACACCGAGCCCGCTCTCCAGAACGGGGCCCGTCACCTGCTCGCTGACGGCTCTGACACACATGACCTGCAGATCCTACGTATTCAAAAGGCTCCAAACCTCGATATTCGGCTGTCCCTGAAGATTAAGGTGGTACAGCACTGGGTGATAACTCTTGCAGATAAGCCCTAATACAGTTGACAACCAGTCTACGAGCATGGAATGACCAATTTTGATGATCAAAGTCAACTTTGCTAGGCTGGGGGGTGTTCAGCGTCCAGGCCGAAGCGCCGACTGATGTAACGGGCACGGCGTAGTGGGTACTCATGGACGTGGCCCCGGTTCCAGCTGCTCACTGTGCGGCTCTACCGGCGGCCCGCCGTGCTCCCACTCGAGCGGTACCCGGTAGGGCCAGCCTTCTCTTGTTGGCTTTGATGCTTTGACCCATTCGGACTCTCATCCGGAGTCATTTGTCCCTTGAGCCAATGGATTGTCCTACGTAATAGGCGGCTGGCAGGTGCAAGGGAGACGGTTGTTTCTGAAACGGACTGAGATCGGGTACATACCCCTAAGCAATGAAGGTGTGGTTCGCACACGCACCCTCTTTCATCAGAGACGGTGGGTGAAGAAGTATAAGTCGCCTCGCTATGTCGTTTCACACTCCATAACTTGAGATCTTTCTTAACCGCCCTCCTCTCGAACAGAAATCATCTTGCGCTGTGGTACTCCTGCTTTAGTTTTAGCTACGCGAGTGGCTCACGGTGTTGATACTATTACCCGTCTGCGTCCCCGCTCTCTCTCCCACCCACAATCTCAGCCTTGCGCACAGGCGTCATGTCCACTCTTAAGAGCCAAGGAGAGTCTCACCAGATGCTAAGCGACGATGGAGAAGCCTATGCCAGACACTGCCACCCGACAGGCATCCAGAAGACTGCGTCCAACCCAGACTGGCTCGAGCATGTGGGTTCCCATCTCGCTCAGGGGCCAAGAGTCTATCCTGAGGGCATTGAGATGAGTGAGGACGAGGCTGCTGCACAGCCCGGCGGGTCGGTACCTGGCGCACTGCTTGCATGTAAGCGTCAGCGTAGCCTTGTTGAAGGAAGCCGGCGCAGCGAGCAGGCTCCGCTTACATGCGACTTCACACAGGACCGTCTCTGCCTGTCGCGTGAAGGATTCGAGCGATTCCGGCGCCAAAACTTGCGTGATCCCCAACACGACTATGAGTATGGTGAGTACGGTACTGTCTTCTTCCGACATGGTCCACATGTTACCAGCTCTTCTCGTTCATCGGTCCCCGAACGTTGAATGGTTAACACGAAATAGCACGATCCCAGCAGACTGGGGCAAGCACACCGACTCAGACACACGAGCCATACCAGAGTACCTTCTCCGATCACAGCGAATACGACGACGGCGTCACGACCGACGCTCCGACCCAAGCCTACACTGGGCAAGCGGCGGCTTCGAGGATTTTCTCAAGCCACACTCCGTCCCACTGCTCTGCAGTGACTGATGAAGACCAACATTACAAGGAAGGTGTAGGCCCTTCTCCACCATATCCATTCTCGAACTGGGATCTATCGGAGATTGAGTGCGCTGCTGATGAGATGGAGCTAGACGGCTTTATATGGCCGCCTTCCGAGTTACAGGATATCTCCGGCTCGAACGGCGAGAGCCAACGTCTTTTCTAATCAGATGACTCGAGTGCCCATCAAGCTTCCTCAAGATCGATACGAACACAAACTGTAACCACACGTCTCCTTGTTTTCATTTCCCGATGAGCTTGTGGGCCATCTCTTTTAAATCATGTAATAGTACTGTATCTTGCATTGCATCTCGAAAGCTGGCTTCGAGACATTAGTTTGAGCTAAGGTATCTGATATAATAAAATTGAATAAAACTGAATGCAACACCAGGGCTGTACGGGCTGTGAAGAATCATAAGGGCAGTATCGAGGCGACGTCAATGTACATTTTTTGTGTGTTGGCACTGCGGGGTTTGCATATTGTACAGCTTTCCGCTCGTGAAAGGCTACACTGGCTACGCCAATTTAGTCCATGCAGCCAGGAAGTCACAATCTTCCTCGTGTTCATGAACACGATGAGCTTTGTCCGTTGTCGTTGTCGACGGTTGTTCATGTCAGAACAATCAATGGAGAGACAGTGGCCAAAGCGCCGGCCTCATCCGGAGAGACCCCGAAGCTTTGTTGCTTGATCTCGAATGTTGACATCATCTACTCATCGCTTTCAAAACTTCATCAGCACTGACTGAATTAACATGGCGCGACTGTCAGGACTACAGCGCGATGTGCTGTCGCTGTATCGTCAATGCTTGCGAGCTGTGAAGGAGAAGCCTTCGGTATGACGATCTCAGCCTTGTCTCCAGTGAACTCAACTAACAACGCCAGGATACACGATCACATTTCCGAGACTTCGCAAGGTACTTAAAGCATAATTGGATGTCTTAGAAATAACGACTAATGTTCTTAAGAGCTGAATTCCACAAGAACCAAGGCGTTGGCAAGAAGGACTTTGGTACCATTGAATACCTTCTGCGCAGAGGGCGCAGACAACTCGAAATGTATCAGGAACCAGGCATTCGCGACCTTCATTGAGGCAAACTTCGAAACTTTCATGCGCGCTTACTGGCTTGCTGCGAACGCCAGGCGATGCTCGGGGTGCAGATGACGCAAATCTTGAGAAGGCTCACGTGATTCTCGGCGGAAAGTTCGAGATAGCTCTTTCTAAATGCCGCCTTCGATCACGGCACGAGGGCGAGGATCGTGATTGGACGCACCAAAGCATCGCTCCAAGCTCGAACACCATTATTGGGGATCACAAAGATCGGGGTTGGACGTTGAACGCGAGGCTTCCTTGCATCGAACGCTGTGGAAAACCCCCGAACCATCTCCGAGCATCTTCATGTATCCACCTTGACGCCAATATGATGCACGATCGAGTGTCATCGAGCAGTGTCAAGATGATTCTCGAAGTTGATGCTCGAGTATATATACAGTTCAATCAACCCTTCAAAGTCCATCATCAGAACAAGAATCATCAACACTTCTATGCAACCACTGCGCACAACAATCCGCCGAGCTCCACAACACCTCAACCGCATTATCAAACCAACGACTACACGCAATTTCTCAACCACACCAGCAACGATGTCTCTCTTTCCACGCTTCACTCAGGAGTTCGCTCCCATCTTCCGTCTCTTCGACGAGTATGACCGTCAGGCATTCCGTGACGTCGACCGCCAATTCCAGAGCATCCGCTCCTTCACCCCCAAGTTTGACGTCAAAGAGACCAAAGATTCCTACGAGCTGCACGGCGAGCTTCCTGGCGTCGAGCAGAAGAACATTAACATCGAGTGGACCGACAACAACACCCTGACCATCTCAGGAAAGCACGAATACGTCCGCGAAGAAGGCCAGCGTCCCACTGCGATTGAGACTGGTGAGGAACAGAAGAAGATCGAGTCGCACCAGCCCACAGTCGAGGAAGAGACTGCAGAGTCCGCAGCCAAAGACACTCAGGTCGCCAAACAGTCCGGCCAGCAGCAGGTCTCGAAGGAGGAGCCGAAGCAGCGCTACTGGGTCAGCGAGCGCTCGGTTGGCTCATTTCACCGCAGCTTTGCATTTCCTGCCCGCGTCGACCAAGATGCTGTTAAGGCCAGTCTCAAGAACGGCATTTTGAGCATTGCGGTGCCCAAGGCTACTGCACCTCAGTCCAGGAGAGTTAACATTGAGTAACGCCCCTCGACAAACATAGCGCAGGCCTGATGAAATTGACGACCCCCACGACGAATTTTTTTCTACTCCATCAGTTGCAGCAAAACATAGCATTGGCGTTTTTTCTCTTGAGGATTGTTAGCATGGCATGTAGTTCAACACATTCGTTCCACGATAATATTGAGGTGGAAGGGTAGTCGATGAAGTGGCGAGTTCAGGATTATTGTATCTATTCTAAGCATTCAATGTTCCCAACCAAACCTCGTCCTCCTTGTGGTCATATCTTGATGTATTCCTCGGTTTACAAGCCTATGCTGAAGCATGATGCGCGGCCACGCAAGCATTTAGTGCGGAAGAAGCGCAGAATCACGGAACATTACCGCATCAGCTGCCCCTGTGACTGTCATTGATATCTCCCATAATGCGCCTCCCGAGGCAGGCTGCCCTTCCAAGAGCTTGTGAGCTGCCGGTACTCAGGTTGGTTTGCGGGAGCGGCGTTGCGGTATGCACAAAATCATGGATGAACGCAGTGACAACCCGGGAAAGCAATCGGGCGGGTAGCCACAAAGAGGCGAAGTACGGGCTGATGATGCTAACTTGATTTTTTGAAGAACTCCATACTGCGTTTGCACACTTCTCTTCATCATTTCAGTCTTTGCCCGCTCTAGATCTCAACCCTTCCACGACTATCAATTAATGTGGCAGATGCTCATCTCGAATCCAAGCACCTCGCCAGATTCCAGGAATACGTATGAGATCCAATAGTCGCCAGGGCGCCGTCCGGAGTCATGCAGTCCAAAGCGCGAAACTACTCATGCAGGTTACGGGGGAGGCTTACATAGTGCTGGAGTGTTTCTGCTGAGACGGGCTTAGATGGCAACAGCAGTCCAGCCACATGGTAAGGACGGCATCTTTCGGCGAAGTTATGGTCGTGAGACCGAGACCCCGTCACGAGGACACGGCGGGTGGAATCGATAGACTCGACGTGGCGAGATAGTATCATACGTCTTCGAATTTGCACATCTCTTCGAGTAGCTAAGGCCACAAGAGACTGCGAGAGACTTGTTGTGTAACGACGTCGAGGAAAGCAAACGGCAAAGACACTTATGAAGCTTAGGTATTTTAGTCACTGCGCGTTGGCGGTACCCAGCGCATTGGTCTGACTCTGCCTGCCCATACCACCTACATGAACCGATTCATATCTGAAGATGAGCTTGGGAAGCTCTACTCTACAGATTTTCTAATGTTCATCGCTGCGTTGTCTCCATTTGCTATCATCTCGATCGATTCAAAGGTCATCATTACGGCTACACAGGCGACGTGACACGCCTATATCACCTTCCGAAATACCAGCGGCAAGCAATCACGGCACTCCTCACTGTCGTTAGAGTTAACATTGGGACCTTGGCAGCTGCATTTGTTTCTGCAATTTTGCCTCGATCTGGTGTTACACAGAGGTGGGCGTGGTCTAGACCTCATTAGCGTCCAGCCTCAACCACGTTCTTTCTGCACACCACCAACGACACCCTCTGAATCATCTTCCTAACAATGCTTTCATCTTAGCGTTCCCCCCACCTCAGCCCGTAACGCGTCTAGCTTGCCCCAGTTCAGCCCAGACATACCCCGGATCTTCGCCAAGCACGTGGGCCCCAGGGCTATCACGACGATCGGAGGCACAGCCGCCATACTGCTGGGCCCAGATCCAGAACATGCTTTTGGTATGACGCTTGGAAAACCTTGGAACTACACCCCAGATGCATCGGATTCTATCCTTGACTACCAGACACGGATAACCCGATACCATAGCAGCGGGCGACGAGCTGCTTTGAGATTAGACAGTCCATGCATCTCGCCAAAGTCGCCGTGTGAGGGGCAAAGTCTGGGGTAGACTATGTGGGTGCCGGAACGGGTCCGGGGTACTCAAGGATGGGGAAGGAGTACTGCCATGTGTATATGAGGCTTGTCTTCCTCGTCCATGCTTGTGGTTGACATCTCTTCTGTCCTCTTTCGCTAGGATCAGTCGACCTCAACACTTGGAGACTCCTATCCTATATCTCCATCAAAGTTCATCGTTCAAACACCAATACCCCACACACACCCACTCAAGATGTCTCTCATGGAAGAGAAGGCTGGCGTTAGCGAGATCGAGCGCGTCGATTCCGGCGAATCGAAGCTCAACGATGACCGCATCAACACATTCACTCCTGAGGAGCAGAAGAAGATCATCCGCAAGGTTGATCTCCGTCTGATCCCCACCCTTGGCTTCATGTACTGTGTCTCCTTGATGGACAGGACCAACCTGGGTGTCGCCATGGTTGCCGGTATGGGCACCGATCTCAAGCTTACTGGCGAGCGCTACAGCATTATTGTCTTGCTGTTCTTCATCACATACGTCGCTCTGCAGCCTCCTGCTACCGTCGTTCTTCGCAAGCTCGGCCCTCGCGTCTTCCTGCCATTAATTGTCATCATCTGGGGAGCTGTCATGATTGGCTTCGGTTTCGTTAAGGAGTGGCACACTATGATCCCTCTCCGTCTCCTGCTCGGTATCTTCGAGGCTGGCTTCTTCCCGGGATCTGCGTATCTTCTTTCATGCTGGTACCAGCGCTATGAGCTCCAGAAGCGCAACACTGTCTTCTTCCTCATCGGCATGCTGTCGTCTGCCTTCTCAGGAATCCTCGGTTACGTCTTCTCTCTGCTCCAAGGCCACGGTATCCAGGCTGCTCCCTGGCTCGGTGTCCACTACGGTCCAACCAAGGCCAAGCCCACCACCCCCGTCTCTTTCGGTCCTGGTCTGTCTGGCTGGCGCTGGATCTTCATCCTGCAGGGAGTCATCACTGTCATCATTGGCTTCATTGGCTGGTACTTCATTGTCGACTTCCCGGAGCTTGCCCACAAGCCTGGCATGGGCAAGAAGTTCCTCAACAAGGCAGAAGTTGACTTCATCGTTGCCCGCATTGAGAAGGATCGCCACGATGCCCTGCCTGAGGAATTCAACATGAAGAAGTACCTTGCCAACGCCCTGGATCTCAAGGTTTGGGGTTTCGCCGTCATCTTCATGCTCACGACAACCATCACATATGCAATCGCCTACTTCTTGCCCATCATTCTCAAGGACGGCATGGGCTTCAGCACTGCTGCCTCCAACTGCCTGATCGCGCCTCCATACATCTTCGCCGGGTTTGTCATGCTTGGCTTTGCGTGGGCTGGTGACAAGTGTAAGTGCCCAAAACCCTGCTAACCTTGTCTCGGAAACATTCCTAACGCCTTTGTAGATCACGTACGCAGTCCATGGGTCATCGCCAACGGCGTCCTCGCCCTCATCGGCCTCCCCATGATCGGTTTCTCCAGCAACGTTGGCGTTCGCTACACCGGAGTGTTCCTCGCCACCGCCGCAGCTAACGCCAACGTCCCTGCTGTCCTGACATGGCAGGCGAACAACATCCGCGGCCAGTGGAAGCGCGCTCTCTGCTCAGCGACTCTTGTCGGCGCCGGCGGCATTGGTGGAATAATAGGCGGCACAGTCTTCAGGACACAGGACAAACCCAACTACGTCCCTGGTATCACCGCTTGCATGATCGCTGCTGGTCTTATCGTTGTCGTTGCTCTGCTTATGGACCTCAAGTTTTGGAGGGCTAACAAGCGTGCTAATGCTGGTGGCAAGATCATTGAGGGTCTTGAGGGATTCAGGTACACCTTGTAAGCATGCGAGTGCTGGGGATGTATGACGGTTATGTAAAGTGGTTCGCCGCTACGAATTTAATGTCAGTTCAAACTATGACAAGTGCACTATTACCATCCGTGCTATGTCGTGTCGTTGGAGACAAGAACCTCCGGGGTCCAAGCTAAATACCCAGTTGCGGTGCTGAAGATCATTCGAGCTTGAGTTGAAATTCTCTCACATACTGGCAACGTGTGCCATGTAGGAAAACTGGAGACCAGATCAAGTGATAATTCACGTGACGTCAAGAAAACTGTATAGAGCACTCCTCTTCGATTACATCATTAATCACTCAATCACTTCACACTGTTACTTCTGGCTCACATGCCCCCTGCAGTTTGTGCAACGTTGTGGAAAAACAATGAGCAGCGGGTGCGCATGCTGACCAAGGGTACAAACGAAAAAGGTCCTCCATTGGAGCCCGAAACAGGACCTTGTGGTCAACAATCTCAGCGATGTGAAAGACGGTGGCACGAGCGGTGTTTTGGGACTCGCCTCACGTCGAAAGCGGAGGAGTACGGAGGAGTCGTGCGAAGAGAAGATGTGGGCTGTGCCGCGGGTAAGCGGAGCGGGCAGTTCATTAGAGATCTTCTGAATACACTGTAATGGGGACTGTCCACCGTGAGACTGAACATGGAAAGAAGTTAGTGGTATGACTGAGAAAAGAGTTGTCCGACAAGTGGTGTTTGTGAAGAAATATTAGATCATCGTTTCTATCCTATGAAGGTATCATGTCCCTATCCGTTGCCACGGCTCGACTACTGCCAATGCTGCTGTTTCCTGTCAACAGCCAGGATAACTCGGTTTCCCCACCCTACTTCCTCACACCCACGACGGCGACCAGTGCCACTGTGGTTACCAATACCAACGCCCGAACGCCATGCTCGTCATACTAGAGACGTCGCGTTGCCTACCCCACTCTCCCCAACCCGGACAACGCACCCGCGGCCTCATACCGCTCCATCTCCTCATCCTCGTCCTCGGTATCCATCTCATCCCTTCTCTCCAATTCGACGTCCATCATGTCATCATCATCATCATCCGTCCTCTCGTCCAGTTCATCGTTGTACCTCGCTTTTCGCGAGCTCGCTCCGCTCTTGCCGTTCTCCCAGTGATCCAGACGGCGCAAGGCTTTGCTCAACATCTTGGCACGGTGGTAGCTCTCCTCGCCGTGGTCGTTGACTTCGCCGCCAAAGTCGAGCGGGACGAGCCCGGCCGGCATGGGTGGTGGAGTGCTTGTGCCGTGTTCTTCCGAGACGTTTGGATGCGTAGTGTCTTCATCAGTGTCATAGCCGTCCGCCATGCCTTTGCAGCGGATCCAGGCGCGCATGAAGGGATTTGCCTTGCGGCGGCGTCTGGCGGCAGCTTTGTAGGCGATGCGGAGACCGCGGTCGAGGATCACGTCCACGCGGCGGCGGCGGTAATGCTCGACAGCTAGTTGGTGTTGTGTGAGAGGCCGTGTGCGCTTATGTGCTGGATCTGAGCCATTCAGTGGGAGATAGAAGCCGTGCGGCCCTGAGAATGTCGGTGCATTTCCCGAGGGCGATTGACCGTCTTGAGAAGCGTTTGCATCAAGCTTCGAGCGGAAGCTGCGCGGCCCTCCTGTCCCAGTTTTTGAGCGCGACGTATTACCACGACCGCTCTTACTGGGGACTGGTGTAGACATTGGTGCGTCGTCGTTCAGAAGTGTGTTGATCCGCATGTTGGGTGTAGCCTTGGCTGGTGGCGAGACCGATCGTGTGCGGTCTGTGTCTGATGCGTAATCTCGCTCAACAGTTGGCTTGCTAGATTTACCACGACCTTTTACCGACCCTAGCATGTCAGTGACTGCAAGGAATGAGAAGGGATGGTGCATACCGTTTGGAGTAGACTGTCTATCCCTTCCGGGTGTCGAGGCGCCATCGTCTGCCACGACCGAGAACACGGGATTCTGGTTGAACACTAGGAGGAGTTAGTCATGGCCGTGCATGGTGCAGTAAGAAAGGGTCTGTAGATAGCCTTCGCAGAGGCAGTCCAAAATGTTCAGTGCAGCAGATATCGGAAAGCACTCACCCTTCTTGTTAGTGCGTTTTGGCCCTGTCACGACGGGCGCCATATCACTCGCCAGTATGGCTATTCTCTCTTTGCGTTTGATCTCGCCAAAGTTTTTCTCGTCATTGGTGTCCACGTTCTCCGCCAGCTCCTGTTCTGGCGTCAAGAAGTCGAACGCGGGGCACTTGATGGGAAACTCTGCTGTTGCTGGGTCATCAGCTGGGCCGTATTGTCCTGGTCCAAATGGGTTCTCCTCAGCAGCCTTCTTAGAGAAATCGCTCTCTAGGTACCACCACATCAGCCAGAGAAACGCGGTCGCCCTGCTTCTGCTGCTCAGGTTCGATCGCATGACGAGGTCGAAGAAGTCGCGTGGTGGGAAGAAGTGGAGTTCCGAGATCTTGGGCGCATACTGAGAGAGCACAAAGATCAGGTTGACGGGGTTTGTTCGTGGCACAGGCGCTGCCATGATCTCTTCGATCGTGCTAGGCTGCTCCTGGTCTTCGGTCGCGCCTTTGAGGATCGACTTCAACCGTGGCGCATCCTGCAGTTGTTTGTAGGCGTTTGGGTCTTGGTGGGCTTGTAGGGAGGGAATGGAGTGGTAGGTTCGTAGTTGCGCTCGCATCTCAGGGAAGACTGTGCCGTGTCAGTTCAAGCAGGCCATAACCAGCGCTGAGGTCCTACAGTTGAGTGTCGTGTTCATGCGCCCCACATTGACAAGCAAACACACCATGGCCATGTTGATGGCCGCCGGACGCTCAGTCAGCAGCTTGTCCTTCAAGATCTTGCTGCATTTGCTGCTCTTGGCCATGGCATCGAGATAGATGTCTGCGAATGTGTGGCCGCCTGTCTTGTCCGACTGCTTGGTGAAGGCGCGTGTGTCGTCTTCGAAGACGAGCTTCAGGAAATCGTACTGGATGTCCTTGCGCCATAGCGGGATTCCGTCGTCCTTCTTCAGATGCTTTATCTTGTTGCCGCTATAGACCGATGACACGCTGCCGTTCGCATTGCGCCGTGTGGTGGTCGTGGTAGCTGTGTAGTGCGGCGTCGCATCAGGGTCGGTGGCTGTCTTGGATCCGTCTTGCGACTGCGTTGCAGTTTCGCTATCATCAGGAGCGGGCGTGTTGGCCTGCGATGACGAGGGCTTTGCGTCGTCCATGCTGGGGTCTGCGGCGAGAATGTGTCGCAAGCTGTTCCTGGAGTCTGGCTCTGACGGCGCGCTCGCTTCCATCGCTACGGTTGCAATCGCCGTTGGTCGTGCAAGGTTTCGAAAGTGGTAAGGACAAGTCGCGTCGCAGGATGCAGCTTCGCGACTCAATCACACGTGTCCGACTTGATCAATGCGAATCGCAGGGCCATGGGTTGGAAACGTTGAGAAGCCTTGGAAGTTCGACACGAGCCAAAGCTTCCCGCGCTAAGATCCCTTGAATAAGCCGACCGACCCATTTGCGGGAGCATCACGAACGCCCCAGGCAAATCGGCCTATGACGTGACGCCTGGTGGACCTTACTAAGTCAGCCTTGTCACGTGATGCAACCAACCGGCCCGGAGTTCTCCAGTCCCACGCTCTCGATGTGTTGGACCTGGAGTACCCAATCAGAATTCAAAGTCTACAAGCCAACCTAGCGCGATCCAACATCACATACAACAGATTGTTTCACAGCAGCGGTGGATTTGAACAATGCATTCACAGGCCAAGCGCGTAGCGGCCCATGGTAGTCTATCTATCTAGCTTATCATCTGCTCGAAACTGTGCTTTTTAGATGATTCCCTTGCCCAAGTCATGACCGTCACCACAGATCCGGGGGTATTTCCTTCGCTTAAGCCTCTTACGTTAAGGCCCATTAGAAAAGGGTAGTTGACCCTCGAGAACGCCATCTATGTGCGAGACTAACCAGCAAAACTTTTTCATCGTCAAGATATGTCGCTTGATGCTCTCCTTTGGTGAGAGCGGCGCGACGGGAGACAACGAAGAAGTGTCGCCATGGGATATGACCAGGGAAAGGAATCGCTTTTCCGAATGAAATAACAAAACAAGTCGCCGGCATGGATGATCCGGAAAACGAGATCTATGGCTCCCCAAGCAGCATGCTTTGCAAGAAGAGCGAAGACATAAAATGTTCGTAATGCATGCCTTCAGAGGGAAGGCGGATGGCTCTGCCATCTATGCTCGAGCTCGACGCACTGTCGTCCAAGGGTATCGTAATGCAGTGAAGCTCGAAAATAGGCAGATCCGCAGTAAACACTCGCTGTCTATATGCTGGTTGGGGTATGAGATTCCGGAATCCGTGTCGTTCCGAAGTGACCGAGAAGGACTCGCAAGGAGATGCTCGAAACAATAAAGAAAATCGCAAAACATGTTGCCTAGTGGCACGGCACAACGGTCCAGGGTATCAAGTCGGTCCTAGAGAGGCATCGTCGTGCGGTGAAGAGTGGCGGATTTACCACCAGGAGTTGCCGCCAGGGCCAGATGGGTTGCCGTAGCCTCCACCGCCGTAGCCGCCGCCGCCGCCGCCACCGTTCATGGGAGGGGGTGGGCCGCCGAAGCTGGGAGCACCACCGAAGCCGCCGCCACCTCCGTAGCTGCCCTGAGGAGGACCTCCCCAGCCACCAGCGCCGCCGCCGAAGCCGCCGCCGCCGAAGCCGCCGCCGCCGCCACCGCCCATGCGACGAACGTCACGGGTAGCAGCACCGCCACGGCCACGACCTCCGCCACGTCCGCCACGACCACCACCGCCGCCGAAGCCAGAGCCCTCACGAGCAATGGACTCGAGGAACTGAGGAACCTCTTGGTTGGCCTCCTTGAGCAGGTCCAGCAGGTCACGAACGACTCCGCGGTTGCCGCGGTTGAAGAAGGCAGTGGCAATACCTGTGTTTCCGGCACGACCAGTACGTCCAATGCGGTGCACATAGTCGTCGATGTCGGTAGGGAGATCGTAGTTGACCACGTGGGTCACATTTGGGATGTCTAAAAAAATCGTTAGGAGGGTTGTACAGGCTGATAGAGTGAAAGAGCAATGAGTAAAGCAGTGGGAACTGTAAAGGGATAAGGGGTAGCCAAGAAAAGAAAGTCCTGGATCCGGCGGCGACGGTCAACGATGGGCCTGGGTAATCATCGACAGCATGATGATGTCGGCAGCAGGGTGCTTGAGGTAGTGCCATGCTCAGAGATGCCCAACATCGGACGCATCGAGGGTAACGAACCATATCACAAACGCCAAGATAGCGTTTGAGTGGAGGCTGTCAATGAGCAAGCGGCAGAAGTTTGCACGATCATGTTGGAGCCTGGAGGTGATCATAGGTGCCACAGTCACATGCGGCACCCACCCTCGTAATCCGGGCGTAGGATGCTGAATAGGCCGAACAAAGGAAATAGCGAATACAGCAATGCAGGAACAGGGGAAAGGAAACAAAATACGTACCAAGGCCACGAGCAGCGACAGCGGTGGCGACAAGGATGGGGCAGCGTCCAGAGCGGAACATCTCCAGAGCCTTCTCACGCTCACGCTGAGTACGGTCACCGTGAATAGATGTGGCAGGGAAACCCTGGTTGATCAAAAAGTCGGAGAGCGAGTCGGCCATGCGCTTGGTCTCGACGAAGATGAGGGACAAACCAGCACCGTGGGTGTGGAGGATGTCAAGGAGAACAGAGCGCTTGTCACCGTCCTCGACGTACTCGATCTTCTGTGTGATGTTCTCGGATGTGGAACCAACACGACCAACCGAAAGGAAAATGTAGTCCTTCAGGAAGTCGCGGGCAAGCATCTGGATGTCGCGGGGGAAGGTGGCCGAAAACATGAGAGTCTGGCGGTCCTGAACCGAAGGCATGTCCTCGCCCTCGACAATGCGGCGAATCTGAGGCTCGAAACCCATGTCCAGCATGCGGTCGGCCTCGTCGAGGACAAGGTACTTGATGTTCTGAAGAGAAATGCGGCCACGCTCGATCAAATCGACGAGACGACCGGGAGTGGCAACGAGAAGATCGCAGCCACGCTCAATCTGGCGGAGCTGAGAGCCGATGTCGGCACCACCGTAGACAACACATGGGCGGACCCACGAACGGTAGGCAAACTTGCGAGCCTCATCGAAGATCTGGGAGACCAACTCACGGGTGGGCGCCAGGATCAAAGAGGTGGGGTAGGCCTTGCGCTGGCGGCCGTAGCCGTAGCCACCGCTCTGCTGACCGGGAGCAGCGCTGGGACCGTTCTTGAACGCCTGGGCGAGGATAGGGAACAAGAAACCACCAGTCTTACCAGAACCAGTCTGGGCACAGGCCATCAGATCACGACCACCCATGACGATGGGAATGGAGTACTTCTGGACGGGAGTGGGGACCTTGTAGCCAGAAAGCTCGATGTTGCTCAGCAGGTGCTCGTCAAGGGGAGGGTTTGTGAATCGGGTGACGGGCTCGGGGACGCCCTGGCCAGAGGCCTCGACGGGGATATCGTCGTACTTCTCGAAGTTGATACCGGTCTGTTGCTTCGAGGGGTCGTTGGGTACACCGTAGAGCTCACGCTCGACACGGGGGTTGGAGGGACCGGGCACGTGCTTGCCGTCCTTCCACTGTCCATCACCAGAGCCGCGAGGAGCTCCGCCGCCGCCGCCACCTGGTTTGCCGTAAGCATTTGGGTCAAACTTGCTGGGTGGTGCAGCACCCCAGCCTGCGCTGTTGGGGACATCTCTACCTTGTCGGGGAGTGAAGTTGGGTGCGCTGGCCCAGTTACCGCCGCCGCCGTTGTTCATGGGTGGGGGACCGCCGTAGCCGCGACTGTCACCTGTTAGCACATGGGATTTCGTCAGGAAAGGTGTGTGGTCGTACCCGCCTTGCGGAGGAGGAGGACCTTGGCCAGGGGCGGGGCCCCAGGCGCTGCCGCCAAGACCAGGACCGCCGTTCGCAGGAGGCGCGCTGTTCATCGGAGGGGGGGCGCCGCCAGGGCGACCGCGGAGGTGAGGAGGGATGTAAGCAGAGCGCTCCTGGTGGCCGAAGCCGTTTTGCTGAGGAGCGTGCTGGGGCTCGTTCAGGTTGAGACGACCCATGTCGAGTTGTTCAGCCATGATGACGGATGATTATTTCGTTCGGATCGAGCTCGGTGTTGTGGAATGTCGCAGATTACGAGATGTAGAGCTTTTTGGCTGGCTCGGCGGTGAGCGACAGACAAAAACAGATGGACGTCTGGGTGACGAACGTGCAGTCTCGTAGGCAGAAACGCGCCTGAAACTCGCTGAAAAGGAACGAGGAAACGCCTCAGTCCTTGAAAACGAGAATGAAAGGAGTGTGAAGACCAAAAGAGAGGCTTCACAGAAACTGTGCTGTTTGATTTCGTGTTATACACACAAGAGGTTGATTGTGGAGTGTTGGAGCAGGAGGGACGCCAGCACTGATAAATTTGAAAGCCCTGAGCGGAGCGGCTGCGCTAAGCCCACTAGAGCGCTCGCCTCTCACCAAGTGGCAACTCAGTCGGTGAAAATGGGCGGTGAACGTCACTGACACGCGATGCTACTGGCTGCCCAACGTCTCGCCCCGGCTTGCAGCGAAGGCGACCTCGTCAGACCTTACTTTCGTCGTGGTGCGGACAGTTTGCGGCGGTGGACAGTTACTTGCGCTTGCTGTGGTTCGTTGCGGCTGTTGCTTGCACAGCGCATGTTCGCCAGAGTACGGGGCCGCTCAAGAGAGGCACATGCTTGCGGCGAGTCTCGTCAAATGGATCCTCAATAGCTCAGCGGCTGCTCACACTTTTTCGCAGCGCACCACACAGCCTCAACGATGCTTCGCGACCCGTGGTTGTCTGAGTGATCTGGTAATGAGCGCACTTTCATTTCGTCATATATCATCTACGCCATGCTCTTCTGCTTATATCCACCGGAGGTGCTGGCACCTCCGCGCGAGCGTAAAAAAAGAGCGCAAACAGCGACAATAGCGCCAATGAAGAAAAGCTTCTGACCCCAAGAGAGACCCTCCTCCATCAATGTAGATCCAGGAATGGCGGGGATGGGGATCTTGCTGCCTTGGCTGGTGGCAGGAGTGTTTGCGACATCAACGGCGCCGGTGGTCTGGTCAGCGGTGATATCAAGCTCGGTGCCATCATCGCCTGCGGTGCCGTACAAATCTTGAAAAAGGAAATATCAGCAGCTCTCCTGCACGTTGCCAGCTATGTTGCTGGCTTAGAGTTCCGCGTGAATACCTTCCGCTGGGACCTCGAGCTCTCCGCTCTTGGCGATCTTGACCGTCTTGGAGGGCTTGTCGCCAGATCCCTTGGGGACGTTCTCAATCTTTTCGACAATCTCGTAGCCCTCAAGAACCTCGCCGAAGACAACGTGGCGGCCGTCGAGCCAGCTGGTGATGGCGGTGGTGATGAAGAACTGGGAGCCGTTGGTGTCCTTGCCGCTGTTGGCCATGCTCATAAGACCCTTGCGGGTGTGCTTGAGCTTGAAGTTCTCATCAGGGAACTTAGCACCGTAGATGGACTTGCCACCAGTACCCTGTCTTATATCAGCAAGTAATTCCCATCGTAATTGTAGTGCTACCCACGTCGCCCTTGGTGAAATCACTGTGCAGTCCACGTCAGTTATGCCTTATTCAGTATGCCGTGTTTGACCTACCCGCCCTGGATCATGAAATCCTTGATAACACGGTGGAAGGTGGAGCCCTCGTAGCCAAAGCCCTTCTCGCCAGTCGCGAGGGCACGGAAATTCTCAGCGGTCTTGGGGACGGTCTTGCCGTAGAGGCCGATTGTGATGCGGCCGAGTTCCTCATCGCCGTGAGTGATATCGAAGTAGACCTGCTTTCGTTAACTCATAGCTCCAAGAGGAGGGGTAACCAGATCTGAGTGCAGTTGGAAGCTGTGCAGCTATCATATTGTTTTGTGCTTGCTCAATTGACATGCACAGGTCATCAAGTAGCCGACAGTAATTCCATTACACCAAGTTGAGGCCTGCACATACCTTGTGGGTAATCTTTGGTCCCTTGGTAGCCTCAGCAGACTGGGCAAAGAAGACAAAGGTGACCGAGAGGATCAGAAGTGCAGAGACGAGGAGCCTCTGAAGAGAAAACATGATGCCTGGTTTGCCTCTTTTGCACGGAGAGGAAGCTGTGGAGTTATGTAGGTGTGTCGAGTCCCTGGAATGGTGTCCCTGGAAGCGGAGGAGCTCTCTGTTTCCGAGACGTGGTCCTTAGCCGTCTAGTCTAGCGTGAAACGAGGTCGGGCGTTCACTGTGCCGTAGTGCGCCCGTGGGCTTTCGAGATTGGCGATCCTCGCGCAGTTGCGGTTACAGATCTTCAACACCACGCAGATAGCTGCCTGAGGACTGCCGCCGCCATGGTAAGCACGCAATTGGATGGCGGAGAGAATGCGCTGACGGGATTAAGGTGTTTATCAACGGTTTCAGTTTCACAGAGGCGACGCTCGTCAAAGTATGTGCAGCACCGCCGTCCGCCGCAGCGAGCGCATCGCAAATCTAACGCCCATCCAGCGCTCTCTCGAAAGCTTCTTTGGCATCGGTCCCAAGGTGTCGCAGAAGATCATGGCCAAGTTCCACATCCACCCTTGGTCCAAGGTCGGCGCATTGAAGAACTCCACAGTCATGGACCTTACAGCCGAATTATCGACGATGAAGATCGAGAACGATGCGCGGCGAGAAGTGCAGGACAACATTCGCAGATTGAAGGACATGGGCACATACAGAGGAAGGCGACACGCTATGGGTTTGCCTGTACGAGGACAGAACACAAGATCACAGATCCTCAATGCGAGAAAGCTGAACAAGATCGAGCGAGGAGGCACAGGGCGAGTGCAGATGTGAGGAGGAGGCAGATATACCAGTGTATGATACTACTGTACATGGAGCATGGAACGGAGTCAACGACACAATTCAAAGAAGTATTACAACACAAAACCGGATGCGTTGGATGACACCATTGACCATTGATCATGTGTCCATTTTACCTCGGAAGAGAGATAATCTCGCAAGAGGTGATTTACAAGGCAGCATTTGTGGATATGGTGATCTGAGATGTGCTGCAGCCTTGGAGGGAGCAGAACAGGCAACAACCTCAAGAGGAAGGCGCCAAAACCTTAGCGCGACTGTCTGCTGACAGCCACGGTCGTCGCCAGCAATATCATCGTTTCGACATCAACCTGATCTTTCCACATTCGATCAACGTCATGGAAAACGACCTTCCAGTACTCATTATTGGAGCAGGTATATCAGGACTACTCATTGCGCAACAGCTTCGTCGACTGAACGTGCCTTTTCGAATTTTCGAGCGAGACGGCGACTTCTCGACACGCGGACCAGGTTGGGGCCTCACTTTGCACTGGTCTCTACCTGCTCTCCGCGAGTTGCTTCCAGATGATCTTCTAGCCCGTCTCCCTGAGACGTATGTTGACCGCGCTGCTATTGAGCGAGGTGAATGTTCGACCTTTCCCTTCTTCGACCTCACTACTGGTGAAAAGAAAGGCGCAAGTCCACGAGCGGGAGAGGATGAGAGGATCAGAGTGACGAGAGAAGGACTGCGTCGGTTGTTGGCTACCGGCATCGATATTGAGGTACGCTGTCATGTCATGCGCAGGACCGCAAATATGCTAACCAACTTGTTCTTTAGTGGGATAAGAAGTTTGTCTACCTCTCAGATTACATGACAGCTGTAGGTTCCCACTTCGAGGATGGCACTGAATGTCGAGGCCGCATGCTATTCGGCTGCGATGGGAGCCATTCGTCAGTTCGGTACCAATTTGGCCCGCCTGAGAAGTACGCCAATCATCGAATTCCAGTTTCGATGTTCGGTTTCACGGTGCAGGTGACTGCCGCGCAAGCAAAGTCTATCCGTGACCTTGATCCGTTCTTCTTACAGGGCACTGCATCTGCAAATGATGTGTTCATGTACATCAGCTGTAGGTACATGTTCGCTGAGCCACTGCCAGTTCTCACTAGTCCTCTGAAAGTTGACTAACGCAGCAGCTACCAGTATTAAAGACACCCCAACCTTCCGATGATCACGGAGACTCCTTTGTGTATCAAGTTTGCATCTCAGGCTCGACCGAAAAGAAACCGTTCGATGCTGTACCGGCTGGAGGTGATGAGCTATCTAACAGCGAACGGATAGCTCTCGTCCGAGACATCGCAGCCAGCTTTGCTGAGCCTTTTCGTTCCTTTCTCTCTCAGGTGTCTAATGCTACTAGGATTAAACTACTTGAGCTTGACGATTATGTACCTCGCCAAAAAACCGTTGCTGCAGGCACGTATACACTCGTAGGCGATGCGGCCCACGCTATGGCGATGTGTAAGCTTTGCACCTCAAGCTGTGTACTTGTATTGGAAGCTGATCTTGTTTGACTTTAGATCGAGGTGAAGGCGCGAACCATGCCATCGTCGATGTGCTAGAGCTCAGTAAGGCAGTTCTATCGAAGCTTGGTCCTGATGCTCGAAGTCTTCGTTTTCCTTTAAACGACTATCAACAGAGCGTAGCCAAGCGAACAGTACCAGCAGTTCTGGCCTCCCGACAAGCGTGTCTCGACGCGCACGACTGGGCAAATCTGACACCAAGTAGCCCTCTGCTTACGAAGAGGCAGATGATTCTTGACTGCGATCTTTGACGCGGTGCGTGTGACTGAGTAAAGTTGGGTTTACCAACTAGGTTTCGCCTTGCCCGTCTTTCGTGACTCGTCTCAGAGTTATTCAGTTCGAGCGCGCATCTATACGACAGGTTCGTGCGCTGTGCGACGCATGTCAGCAAATAGGGTCCTTGTCCGAGCCGTAAACCTATCATCAATGACAGATCTGCGATTATGCCAGGTGCCTTCCATGCTCAGGTCGAACCGACCGAATGAAATCGCAAGATCTGATGTCCTTCTGCAGGGTCGACACACAGTGGCCATTTAACCGCAGTCGTCGGGCTTAGTCCTCAACGGTCTGTGAGCCTTACAAATCTTCCTGAGTTCCTGCATTCCTTCCTGAGTCCAACGTTCCACCGCGCAAATTCTCCGTTTTGATATATCTCTACAGTGTAGTTCTAGAATTTCGGAAACAACGATGGCTGCTAATGTTAAACCTGGACCGCAGCCTACGATCGTTCAGGCATCACTAGAAGCAGGAGCTGTCGACGATGCATGGTCGTACCTCAGCCGACATCAGGACGAGAGCGCGAGCGAAAATACTGTTGACATCAATGAACTGCGTCGCAAAGTGGATTGGCGCATCGTGCCGCTAATGTTCGGTTGCTATACCATGCAGTTTCTCGACAAAGTCATACTCAATGTCAGTCGAGCGAGAAAACGCTGTCGCTTTTGGACTGATCATCTACCAGTATGCAGCCGTTATGGGTATTCAAAGAGACCTGCGTTTAGTTGGAAATGATTTCTCAAACATTGCTACGTTTCTCTTCGTGGGACTGCTCTGCTTTGAAGTACCCAACAGTATGCTTCATGTTCACAGCCTTTTCCGCTTGATCTGACCTCTGTAGTCTACTTTCTGCAGATGATTCCTGCAGCAAAATGGCTTGGTATCAACGTCTTCCTCTGGGGTATCGCGACTGCCAGTGGTGCTGCAGCAACGTCTTACCGCACACTCCTTGTCTCCCGAGTTTTCCTAGGAATCTTCGAAGCCACCATCGGCCCTTCCTTACTTCTCATCAGCTCGCAGTGGTACTCCAAGTCTGAACAAGCGCCCCGCTTCTCGTTCTGGTACTGTGGGCTTGGGTTCGGCCAGATCATTGGTGGTGCCATCTCCTATGGCTTTCAGCACGTGGCACCTGGGGCCGGGCTTGCTGGATGGCGTGTTATGTTTGTCACTCTTGGGTGCCTGACTGTTGTTATTGGCCTGGCGACGCTATTGCTCGTACCAGACACGCCCATGCAGGCAAGCTGGCTTAGTGATGCAGAGAAGGTTGCGTTACTGAAACATGTGAGTGTAAACAGAACCGGCATTCAAAGCAGGACGTTCCAGCCCAGACAGATCCTGGAGGCAATCACTGACCCACAGTTGCATCTGATGGTTCTTGCCGTCATACTGGTTTGGCTTCACTAACCTCAGTTTATATGCCCATGCTGACACAGAGTAGCTCTCTGTCTCGAGTGGTGTCGTAACTACTTACTCCGCGACTTTGATCCGCAATCTAGGCTACACACCAAAACGTGCAGCACTCATGAACATGCCGTCTGGTGTGGTGAGCATCTTCTTCACCCTTTTAGTTGGCATTGGAATTCGTAAACAGTCTAACCGCTGGCTCTGGATCGTCTGCTACATCATTCCCGCTATCCTCGGCGGCGCTCTGATGTCCTTTCTACCCATCTCCAACCGTAGTGGGTGCCTCGCGGGCATCTACCTTGTCAACGCCGTTGTCGCGCCACTCCCTGTTCTCTATGCCTGGACTGCTGCTAACGTCTCTGGAGCCACAAAACGCGCGTTCGCGGCCGCTGTCGTCTCTGGCTCTTTTAGCATTGGCAATATCATCGGCCCGCAAACTTTTCAGGCTCGTGACGCCCCTGGCTATCGGCCTGCGAAGCTTGCTGTCGTGGGGACTCAGGCCGGTTGTGCCGCCGTTACTGTGGTGTTGTATGTGTATTATCGGTGGCAGAACCGGAGGAGGGACAGCCTGAGAGGCGAGGCCCGTACTGGCGAGGAGGCATTCATGAGCAAAGGAGCATGGAATACAGGAACAGACAGACAAGATGTGGACTTCAGGTACTCCTACTAGGGTCGACTGTTAGTCCGTTTTCTGTGGGCGCTCTTTTCTCGACCAGTCGAAGACATGGTGGTGTGCATCTAGCTTTGGCATGTTCAGTCGGCTAAGATTTCGATAACACCGACTATACAAACTTATTGTTCAAACCATCTGGCTCGATCATATCCTCTGAAAAATTGTCGACTCAATCTTTGCCAAACATTTCTCCACTGGCTTACATTTGACCTTTGTGCCCTGCCGGTCCTCGCATTGAACGAATTCCATCTCTTTTCTACGACCAGATGCCTACCGGATAAAGAAGGAAGTACACATCTCCGCGCACTTGTAAGTCAAACTCGTTCTTCTGACGTGCAAGATGGACAACATACATTATCGTTGGCGATTTGCGGTGTAGCTAATAGCTCGCAACTGATGCCTCGCAAGACTCCTAAGGAGCAGCCTTTCTGGATCTTTATGTAGCTGAACAACTGGGAATCCGAGTGCCGACGAACGAATAGCTATGCTGATACCAATGACAATCGGCATGTATACTCAAATGTAGAGCTTTTTTCCCCAGTCAACGTTTCGTCCAGTCATAGATATCCGCCAAAAGCCCTGGCAAATCAAGACCAACCACAAGCTAGTCAATCATTGCAAACAACATAGATGTAAGAATGACCGTCAATTATAGGCGCTGAGACCCACAATACAGAAACACCGCAGTTGTTTGAGCAGATTTTGATTGGTGAATGGTGACGATTGATTGTCACTCAAGAGAAGTACACAGTAAGCGCGCGCCCGCCATATATGTACGGTCCTACTGCTCGCTAGACAGCGGTAAGGCACAGTTCTTAAGATACGTCAAGCGGGCTATTTTGTACGGATTGAAGTACTTGTTGTACGTGCTATACCCCGGCGTCTGACACAAGTCACTTACACTCAACGTGTTGTAAGCAGGATACCCTGAGCCTCGAAAGCGTGTTATATGGCGCGACTGAACCGATTTCTGATGGATCTATCCATTTTATCAATGAAAATTGACGATGACAGCGAGACTGAAAGCAACTGTCGGATCCGGATCAGTCATAAGATTAAATACCTCAAGATCATGGCATCCGCCTTCGACAAAGATACTCTATTCTTTCCCCTGGCCTTTCTACCACTGCTGCCCTGCAGTGACGATAATTGGAATGTTGCACACTCTTCTCGAGATGGCGAGACCGGCGAACTACGGACGTTACTTTCGTATCAGCAGCTGGCAAGTGTTCAGAACGTGCGGTATGACACGCAAGTTGACATTTTTGACCTAGAGAGAGTGGAATGCCTGGCCGCCCCCACCTTTGAAGCTGCATCATACAACACAATAAACTCGCATACCAAAAGAGTAATCGCACTTCCGCTTCAATCCAATATAGTCGTAAAGACTTCACAGTTCGAGTAGGAGATCCCTAATGTCGAGCGAGAAACTCGAACGTATCAATTATTCCAGCAAAAGGACTTAGCACTTACAGCACGCTTCTTTAGCCGCATTCGAGAGGAAAAGTAATTAGCCTTTTGCTTGAGAAGTTTGGATACAGGAGGTGTGCAGGGATCCATGATCTGCGCAATCGCGAAATGCTTTTGGAGAGATCTCACAACCTTCGCCTTTCACATGGCGATACGGATCGTCACAATTTCGTCGTTGGTGACGGTGGAGTCAAGCTCGTTGATTTTGAGAGCTTTGAGAAATATGCCACAGAAAATGCAAGATTGCTAGAGGTGCAAAATCTACGGGCTGAGCTTGGCGATTTGTCCGGGAGAGGCACGGGATTTGTATTCGTTAGCAAGGAAGTGTGAATAAAGATGAAGCACTAATGCTTAAACTAAGATATGCCTTTGTTCAAAATTAAGCAGCAGTAATACAGTTTATTTTAAGACCTAGTACTTCTATGTTTACTATACACGGAGAATATCGCTCTTACTGTAGTATTAGACCAGGTAACGACACTGCATTGCTCATAGGTAAAGTACATAGGAAAAAGACTATTAACGAATATTATACTAGGATGTGTTTTACACTACATCAAAGATAACTTTGTGTTTATTATCGTTGAAAAGTTGTTAGCGCGACTATGTCCAATCAGAGTAACTAGGTTCTATACACTTACTATTAGTCGTCATTGACGTCTAGGAGTTTATATCTTACCTACCTGTACTTGAATTTATCTCAGATAGTATGCGAGCGAACAGACGCAAATACACTGAAGAACATGAATTCATGTACGGAATCGTTTGTGAATGATTAAATCACTGCAAACACGCTTGAAGCTACTCCATAAGCCTTATTTGAGTGAATATGATTCGCGCATGGCGGCGACTGTGCCGTAGGGGCGCAGCTCCTTCAGTTGGCGGGGTCAAGAACATCTCAGACAGTGCCCAGCTTTCTTCTATACTTACCATCGCTCGAGTACTGCGACAGCCACCTCCTCTCCACCACCTCTATACTTCCTCGGTTGATAATGGCAGCAATATCTGACTTAGAAGGGCAAAGAACCTACCACAACGAAAAATCTCCTTACATTTTACCCAATGAGTAAGTGCCTCAAGCCAATCCTTTGAAGACAACTTACTCATCATCCTCGAGTGATCAGGAACATCGCAGACTTGAAGCAATGGCCGGGCGAATTCGCGAGCTCCTTAATAGCCACATTGTCCACTCACCCCTCGATACATCTTCTATCCACAGAGTGATCGATATAGGCTGTGGGACAGGCGCCACAACCGACGAACTCGGCACCATGTACGCCGCAGCAAACGTGTGCGGTGTCGATCTGTCTCCTGTTCCTGCTCTCCGTCCGAAGCGAGGGAACATCGAATATATTCAGGGCGATATCATGGATGCAAGCCACGATCTGACACAAGGAACCTTTGACTATGTGTTCTCGAGGTTTCTCATGGGCGGCATCACAGACTGGAAAAGGTACATTGAGCTGTGTCTTAACTTGGCAAAGCTTGGTGTAAGTTCTTCTCCTTTCCCAAGCTATGCCACGTTATTGAAGGATGCGGACAGGCCTGGATCGAAATGCAAGAGCCAGATATGGCGCGATTCTCGCTGCCTTCTTCTGGGAACGCGTATGATGTTCATCCAAAAGAACCCACCATAGAAGATCTCGAGAGAACTACACGCGTAGAAAAGGATCCAGAGTCCTGGCGTGCCATCTGGCACAATATGATGCGAGCTCATGGTCTTGAGCCACGAATTGGCGCCTTTCTTGGAAGACATTTCAAGGACGCAGGCTTGGAAGAAGTTCGGATCAAGCGTTACGTCCTTCCTTTCGGAACCTGGGAAGGCATGACGGACGTACAAAGACGAATGGCTCCGATACACAGGGCATTTGTGAGAGACGATGCCCCGGTCTTGATACAAAAGTTGGGAAGGGCAGGGTCCATGAGCACCCAAGAGTTTGAAGGGGTTATCGAGGAGTTGCAAGAGTTTGTGAAGAGATTCGAGGGGAACAGCGAGCATGGATGGGTGTATGTGGTGTATGGACGGAAGCCGCGTTAGGAGAGGGGTGTCGCTACAATCTTGCCATCGAGACAGATGCCTCTGTTCAACACTGCCTACACTTTTTCAGAAACATACTGGCAAAGTAAACAGACTTAGTGCCTACAAAATTCGCACTCATAAGGAAATGCCTGCGTGGTCAGCTTTTCTTTACACTTTTCAATGCAAAGCCTAGAGAGCAGCTACATGCAGAAGAACTCTCCTCCCTGCGCAGCAACATACAAAGTTGTTCATTTTCCTACTAGTAGTTAAGGGGATCGTAAGTTTCGTACTAAGACGTATGACTCTGGATTGAGCCAGGATACAAGGACCAAGAAGCTCACACTGAGCGTCAGAAGACGTATCTTAGACCTTCATCTCCCGATTGTTCATCACAGATACAAAAGGCCTCCCACGCCAGTCGCGCTCTTCTCAACATTCTAGTAGAAATCAAGGGAGCGCCGACAGCATGATGACCGTGCTCATGTCCCCTTCATATCCTGGCTTACATACGGCAGATGTGCCACCGACTTGCCCGCCAAATGGATCGTCAATCATCCATCACTCACCACACCCACACCACTACGACAGAACAATGTCTCCGCATTTCGACGAGGTGCAATCCGACTTCCGCGCAAATCCAGACAAGAAATGGGGCTTCGTCGTATTCCGCTGTACATACGGCGACGACGCAGCCTTGGCGCGTATGATGAGCCGCCTCAACACGCAAGCAAGAAACTCGCTCGAGCTAGAGGGCGCCTCAGATCTCTTTCCGCGCATCGACTGGGCGGTGCAGGAGAACGCCGCATGGGACGGAGCTGGGCCAAAATTTATCAAGCAGTAAGATGCGTACTTGGTTTATCAAACACACTTGGCTGATCGCAAGCGACGAACAGGCGGTTTGTGGAATGGAAGAACGCAAACTTCCCTGATGGACGCGGCGGCCCCCGATCTTTCGCCTGTATTATGATCGATAAACAGAGTTTGGATACGTTGCAACATGAATACACGCCGCGGGAAGATGAGCTCGACATACATGGCTGGAGCTGGGTCTGGATGATATCAAGCAATAAAGGCGAGATGACGACACGTGTTGGTGTCAGTTATGTGATGCCCCGCGCGTGGTTGTTGTTGCATAGACCTGGTTGGGGCGCGATCTACGACGGCGGGGCTGTCGTAACACCCTGATGTGCAATTCGGCTCTAATCGGCTTTGTAGAAGTATATTTACTTAGAGTACTACATAGGTTCTCTACTGAACCTACTCTAGCACTAGACAACGCATCTGAGCGCGTTTAGCTCTATAGTAACGAGATAGCTAGATTGGAAATCGCCTCTTAGTTACAGTAGAAAGTTGAGTTTCCTTGGAAACATCAAGCTCTCTACCAGGACAACTTCGCTCCTAAGTCCTACCCGCTGTTCCTACGAAATAGCAAACAAACCAAGCTTTATCTGTGACCTGAAATGAGTCAAATCGCAGAGCCGCGTCATCCTCCACCGATGAGTGTCATATGGAACTTCTGGCACAGAGCCAAATGCATCAAGCGGTACCAACCAAAACCCCACAGCATTCTGCGTCTTCGAAAACTCCAGGTCCTTGTCGCTATCTGGATTGGTCATTCCAGGGTACCATCGGTCGTAAAGCCCTTCCTTTTCCCAATTACAGCTCCAAGAGAACTCCTCTTGCTGCCGGAAGCAACATGCCTGGGACATCGTTGCGATTGTAGAGCTCTCGTCCGAATCGGTTGTCGCGATCAGCACGCGTATCCTCTCTGGCGAAGTCGGCAAGACATTGTGAGCTGCCTCGAGCATGCGCCAGGCACGGATAAGCCGCCGGGGATCCCATCCGCAATCTACCAGTTCCAGATGATAAGAGAGGGGGCGGGGGTCAACTGGTAAGAGCGAATAAGAGGCGTTGCTCGACCACAGAAGGTATGCTCGATAGAAGCACACCTTCTCTGTACTAGAAATTTCATAGGCGAGTACATGCGAGAGTATACTGGAGAACATTTGGCGAGATTTGGCGCAAGAGAGGTGGACGAGGGTTACGCTTCTTAAACCCCTAAGGGTGCAAGCTAAAGCAGCTTGCGCACGACTGTGTAAGTTGGGGAGCCCTAGATGTATAGTCAGGAGGAGTTGGTCTACTAATTAACAACCAAAGAACAAACAGATATGATGAGCTTACCAACAGGCAGATGAAGGCCACTTTTATCCATAATAGCTATATGAAGAATTCCTTTCTTCTTCGGATCGTATGCCAGCGCATCATGTACAAAGTCGGCGAAGTAGGCTTTGTTCTCAACGCCCCCAACATAAATGAGGATAGTATCTCGTTTGGGACAGAATCGTAGGCATGGCGTAGGCGCATCGGCGCTTAGTACACGCTGTGTTATAGGGATGTTCACACGATAAACACGACGAACAACAGCGTTTGCCTCATGGCTGACATGGAGAAGTGGTGAGTGGGTGTTTGTCGAGTCTAGACGTAGATGGTAATCGGCACCGCTCACGATATTCCCTAGATAGTTTTCGAGCTGATGTTTCATACGATT
>JUDZ01009645.1:0-34867 GCA_000812845.1 Stagonosporopsis tanaceti | reverse complement strand
TGTCATGCGCGCGCATGACAGACAATCAGGCCCTTTTTCGCCGACGCGCAGTCATCACACAAGGAGTGGCTCCGATACCATAACTGCACAAGAGGCACAAGCATATCCTCAAAGCCCATCCCACAGTCACCGTTCGCCTATGTACAACAAGCAGAAGATGGATTCGAAGAAGAGCTCTCCTCGACCGGACCAACTGGAAGTTTCACAAACCATGACTGGCTGGTCGTCCTCGACTGGGAATCTCGTCCCTCATAGTGGCCACGCCCGTCATCAGAGCGCAGACACCTCATCTCCTAGCAAATTGAGCATGGATCAGGCCAACTTCTCGCGCAAGCTCAGCGTAGATTCACCAGACCACCCCAAATCCCCTAATCACGTCAAAGCACAGAAGAGTCAGCAGCAGCAGAGCAGGCTAAAAAAGGTCTTCAGTGGCTGGATGCTCAAGAAAGATAAAAAAGAAGACTGGATGCACAAGATTGAGAAAGAAGGCGTCAAGGAGGGCGTCCTCGTCCAAGATGGCAACACACAAGCACCAGTGGTGCGCTACTAGAGTTTCTGCAGATATTGGTATTCGTCGTTTCTTGTACATTGTTCATTTTACACTACGGTTTGGCATGGCGTTGGATACGCAGACACGGCCATTCCGCTTTTCGCCCAGTATGGCTCTTCGCGCTTGCATACGCATCACCACCCATCTTCATAGTCCATTTTCACGAAGTAATGCGTAATGCGCCATGAGCTGTACATTATCAGGTGGCTCATATTAATCTACACTATACTACTACCGTATCATCGGTGTTGGAGCAACAGCGACAACAGTAACGCGCGTCTCAATCTTTACCAATCTTGCCAATCCCAGTCCTTAGTAGCTTATGTGTATACCTCATCATTGGGAGTTTTACGCCACAAGACGGCCCGTGGTGATATGTAAGCTTCACTATTATGCAAGCCCAGCGCTGCCCAGCGAAGCTCGTTGCAGCCTTATTGCAGGCGTTGGGCCGCTGGCGTTTCAGGCCCATGCAGGGAGAGACCATCGTACATCGTCCTGGGGGTGGATCGACCAGCTCGGCGGCTGCAGCCCGCTTGCACTTGCTGTTCACCATTGGACACGTGTTGACCGTTGCAACCGCTGCGGTGGGTGCGTGTGAGGACGTGCGGCGTCGGGAGGAGCCATGAGTTTCGGCAAGTGAAGGAAGACGCACGTGATGCGGCGTCATACTCCAATCCTGTCCAGCCCTAACTCTGCCTTCACCTGATGTTGTCGCTGTTCGCTTTGCTCAGCTGGCTCGTTCGGCCATGTCGCTGTAACGACTGCAGATGCCGGAGTTTGACTGCAGCCTTACTCGCTGCCCTGGAAGCTCTTTTGCCTCGCATGTAGGCCCATAGACATCTGACAGCCGACAGAGCAGATTTGACATTTTGGACAACACCAAATCGCTAGGTGCAAACAGCCGTACAACGCTCGCTACAATAAGCTCATCAGGTCCTTGCAACACACTATCAACAGTACCATACCCCAAATAGTGCTGTGACACATGCGAGGCCGCCATCCTGATTCTGCCTCACACTGACGCTTATAAAAGGCTGTAGAACAAGCCAGAGATCACCATGTGCAAGATCGTCAGATACTGGTACACTTGCAACCACAGTCTCCGCCTGCGACAGTCACGATGCGGCGGCACGAAGCACAAAAGGTCTAGGAGTGGGCCAGCGCCTGCATGCAAGGGAGAACCGTGTCTCAGCATGATCGTTCCCATAGACTGCGGTCCATGTCAGCACCTGGCGTTCGAGGAGCGCTGGAGACGAAAGCTCTTCAGAGCAGACTTGTTTCTTGACAAGCTCAACGAGAAGGGATTTCCCGGTATACAAGAAGTGGCAGCTCTGATCGAGCAGTTGAAAGACGAATGCAACGCTGCAACGTGGGAAAGTCGCTCGCTTTTCCCACACGCGCACAAGGATCGTGCTGTACGTGTCAACCTTGGTCACTTTGTGCGGAGACCGTCTCCGCTCCCCCATGAAGTTTTCCGCGAAGACATATGTGAGCCTTTGGATGTTTTTGAGCCCAATGCTCTGAACTGCGAGTATGATTGGGATTATGTTGCCAGCACCGACCCGTTACATCCAGTCGACACCAACTACACACATCCGCTCGATGATGTCGATCCTAGTTGGATGCTGAATCACCTCTCACTCGAAGAGTTTGAACAGACAAGTAGTGGTGTTGGCTTCGATCCGAATGAGGTAAACTCGTTATGGTCAATGCATGTGGAGCAAACCAACTCTACTCTAACACACTGGGATGAGAACTCTGAACCTTGGCCATCAGAGATGACTGTAAACAGAGAACAACAAGCGACAGAATTGGGACCAAAACACGAGGTACTAGACGGGCCTACGTCAGTATGCTGTCCGACTGTAGCGTCGACTAAGCAAGATGAAAGAAGAGCAGAACGTATCGCTATGGTGTTAGAGGAGTTCTGGAGCCTTGTGAATGATGTTGACGATCAAGACCAGCCACAGGATCATGATGCTCTGGCATTGAACGCAGATCCACTCGCCCAACTGAACGCTCTGGACATCTCATATTCATCAATCTTGCACAAAGCCCAGTCCACAGCTTTCCCAACTCCGCCTCAGACACCCTCGCGATCCCCTCCAGACAGCCCTAGCAAACCCCGATATTCAGCTGCGCCACCATCAGACACCGATATCCCTCCTCTACCTGTGACCAAAGCAACCACAGATTGCCACACTGCAAATACCGACCTTCCATCCCCAAAGTCGACACGCGGCCCGTATAATAAGCTACGCCAGCACTTCCTCAAGACCAAAAACGCCGACAAAGCCCGGTTCTACAGAGACTGGCTTGAGCTCTCGAGGTGCGAGATCAGGGACGCCGAGGGCGTAAATGGAAGGTTTGTGCAGAATCCGCAGGTGCCGCTGCAGCTAGGGGCAAGGAATGGGTGGTGGAGGTAGTTGGTTTGGTGACGACTGAGGCAGACACGGCTGGATTGGATAGGCCAGAAGGCAGAAGGAGGCTTCAGAACGATCAGATGAACGCTTCCAGACTGTACGCTGAGATATCTGTGTCACGTAATCGAATCAACTACATCATTTACACCGGCACAGCTTTGCCGGAAGAGCTGGGACTTCAATTGCTCCGAAACACCACCTCGATATTGTGTGGAATCCTGACTCACAGAATCTGGCAGCACCGAACCCATGAGAGAAGGTGAAAGGTGCTGACATGCTTTAGACAGCTGCCAAATCCTTCTTAACCCTGGGTCTTAAGCGCCTGGAGCTCGTACCCGGCTTTACTGCTGCCATATCTCCCGGCCTATCTCTGATTGGCTTACGAACGACGTTTTCATTTGCTGATAAGACGTGATAGCCATTCGTACAAGTGGAGAACTTTCATCAATCAAGCTGCCTTTTCTGTTTAAGCTCAAGTCTTGGCAGTCTTGGGATTCCTTGCGCGTACTCGGTACGGGCCGCCAAGTACAGAGTCCTGCCGGCAACTCGCACGCCACATTTCCTCTTTTGCTTGCTGGCGCCCTAAAGGCGCCTTACTCGCGTCGTGCTCGCCAATCGCGCTTTGCGCAACACAGCAGGAGCTCCTGCCGCCAAGCAAATTGCCAAGAGTCCCACAGTCTGAGTCCCATCCTTCGCTCAACGCTTCTCCTGGGTTCCGCCATCGCGATGGGGGCGCCGAGTGGCATCATTTGCTTAGCATTATTAGCAGGATCAGCAATGATACTGCTGCTTCTGTACGACATCCGAGATGGCGTTATCCTCCGGGCTATCTGGGCGCAATGATGGTTCCGGGATCAACAGCATGCCGAGCTTGAGGCTGCAGTAACATGCCTATGAGATACGAGAAGGAGGTTCTTGGTTGAAGCAGATCTAAGTGTGTGACAATCTGTGCCGGTCACGCGAATCGCCACAGGATCGTCTGTCACGACCTCCTTCCGCCCTCTCCTAAGCTGAGAGGCTGAGTTCGCCACATGTGCGTCGAGTGGTGAAGTCAATGGCTTAGGCATCACTTTCGTTACTTTTCGACTGTATTACGGAGTGACATGAAACAGATTGTGCTCTGCAATCTCGCCTGAGCGCCTAATCAACCACTGAATCGGTGGCTGCTCACCAGTACCGGGTGCTAGTTCTACCCCAACGTTTCTTTTCCCTAGCCGACCAATCATTGACTCAAATTGCACTTACTACACTGACATTTTCATACTCCGTCCACTTTCTCCACACTCTAATGGATGACCGCCTCAAACGCACGAGTCCGCTGTCTTCTCTCTTAATGGTCTTGTTCCGGTACTTTCGCTTGGCAGTCCAATATCCCTGTTGATCTTATATTAAATACCATCCGGATTCGGAAGGTGTCAGGCTGACCATCTTGGTCACTACTACGCTCAACATCAAAGCATGCTAGCAGCCACAGGGCCACTCACGGGCACCGCCCGTTCTACGGCCTTGGGGCTTGCGCTACAGCATTGGTCAATTACTCGAGAACACACCATGCTAGGCTTGGGAATGGTAATGTCCTTCGACCTTCTCGATTGAGACAGTCGCTGCCACTCCACCATGGGCTGTGGCCCCAATGGCACCATACAACCGGCGGATTGTGACTGTCCGGTCATTTGAATGCCTTTGTGGTCGTGTATATAAGAAGAGGCGAAGACTACTCTACAACGATCATCAAGCATCAATCTTGAGCTCCTCAATCGCTTCTTCCACCGGTCTACACTCAGTGTCTTCTTGAGTAAGTCCCACACTGATGTGTCTGGGAATCCTCGCTCATACGCAACAGACTTCAAGATGATCAACGTTCGCAACCTCGCTGTGTTCCTCGGAGCCCTGCTCCCCGCTGTCATTGCGGCCCCCGTCACCAAGAGGGACGACATCATTCCTGGAAAGTTCATCGTCACTCTTAAGCCTGGTGTCGACGCTGCTGCCGTCGAGGCTCACTTGAACTGGGCCACCGACGTACACCGCCGAAGCTTTGCCAAGCGGGACACTGTCGGTATCGAGAAGACGTTCGAGATCAAGGACTGGAAGGCGTACGCTGGAGAGTTCGATGACGCAACTATTGCGGAGATTAAGGCTAGCCCTGATGTGAGTAGCAGCCCAGCTCACCAGAGCCCTGATGTGCACGTCGCGATTGTTGGTGCCTGAGTATTGCTTCAATACATTGGAGTTGTCCAGTCTACCACGCTCGCCCTTTCCTGCCCCTCATAGATCGCTACCTAGAAACTATTACACGTCTCCGGCCATACTAACATCCCATAGGTTGCCCTTGTCGAGCCCGACACAATCGCCTACCTCTGGTATGACGTCGAGGAGGTCCACGAGGACACCCTCGAGAAGAAGGCTTTGACCACCCAGTCGGGCGCCACCTGGGGTCTTGGTGCTATCAGCCACCGCACTGGCTCCTCTACCCAGTACGTCTACGACACCACCGCTGGATCGAACACCTACGCCTACGTTGTCGACTCCGGTATCATCATTGCCCACCAGCAGTTCGGCGGCCGTGCCACCCTCGGCTACAACGTCTTCACCAGCGCTCACACTGACACCCTCGGCCACGGCACCCACGTTGCTGGTACCATCGGCGGCTCCACCTACGGTGTTGCCAAGAACACCAACCTGATCTCCGTCAAGGTCTTCGAGGGCCGCTCCGGCACCACCTCCAGCATCCTTGAAGGTTTCAACTGGGCCGTCAACGACATCGTGTCCAAGAACCGCGCCGCCCGCTCCGTCATCAACATGTCCCTCGGTGGCAGTGCCTCCACCACCTGGACCAACGCCATTCAAGCCGCCTACACTCAGAACGTCGTCTCCGTCGTTGCCGCCGGCAACGGTGATGCCAACGGCAACCCGCTCCCCGTATCTAGCCAGTCCCCCGCCAACGCCCCCAACGCCATCACTGTTGCCGCGGCCGACAGCTCTTTCCGCCCTGCTTCCTTCACCAACTACGGTGCTGGCGTCGACATCTTCGCTCCCGGTGTCGCCATCCTGTCCTCGTACATCGGCGGCAACACCGCCACCGCCTCGCTGTCCGGTACCTCCATGGCTGCTCCTCACGTTGCTGGTGTCGTTGCCTACCTTCAGGGTCTTGAGACTCTCTCCACCGCTGCGGCGGTTGCCAACCGCATCAAGGCGCTCGGTGTTGCGAACAAGATCACTGGCACCCTCAGCGGTAGCCCCAACCTGTTCCTGTACAACGGTAACGGTGCGTAAGGGTCTGGAAAAGATCGAGAGAAGTTTATATACGAATTGAACGCATGATTGGATGAGTCGACATTGAGGTTGTCACGTGGAGGATTACGTAGCGATTGATCTATTTGCAGTTACGAACTACATATAATAGTCTCACTCATCCTGTGCACTGTGACAACCACCCGTTTTCAGGATTGTGTGCTGAATATGCTGAAGACATCGTTTAGGGTATGCCACGCAGGGAATCGATGTGAGAGCATGGCTCGTTTGGCAGGAGGTCTAAGCCTGCTTGGGCCTTTAACTAAAGCTGTGAATCTAACACGTCGAAAAGTCTGGTACCATCGTACACCTCCAAATACTGTTCATGTCTCCTCCTGTTCAACACATGGATATTGCATTCTTCTGAAAGTATAAATTTCTCGTGCTGTAATGATGAACAGGCAAATCTCTATCACAATAGAGCGTCCAGAAGAAACTTTGAAGCGTTAAACTTGATATTATTTAGCTGCGGCCCCTTCATCACCTCCATCGAATCCCGCAGTAGACTTGTCATCCAATCAACAGATATACACACCTTAGTCAGTGCTACATAATATCTTATCTTATTGAAACCGTCGCAAGGTCTGTAGAACACATCTCAATACCCCAATATCTTTCTGTCCAGCCCTGGCAACCACTAAAGCTTCGTTCAACAAGACGCCAACACTAGACACAGAATGCTCACCTACGTCACCAAGCTGCTTGCAGCAATTCAAACCATTCTCTGCAGGCCTGACAGCTTGAATGGGACCGTGATCACAGCAAGCAGCATCTCAAAAAGATCTACGAGACAGCTGCATCTAGGCATCTCGGCGTCAAGATCGACATCCACGCCACCGCCACGCCAAGCAAATCTGCGAGGTGTCCCCACGTTAGCGACGGCCTACGTGTACAACACCGCTGCTTCCCAGAAAGGTCTTGACATGCTCATTTATGCTTCGTGCGAGCAAAAAGCGGAATACGGGCCTGGGATGCTGTTTGTCGTGCAAGCTGGAATGCAAGGATGTGCTGGCGTGTGTATAACCCACAGAATCGAGTTCCCTCTGGAATTGGCCTACAGGATAGATGAGATTGAATATCAGCGTATGTCTGAGGTATGTATAACTAGTGGCTTTTGAATTAGCCACCATCTGTCGCGCCACCACCACGATGAGTAGCCGAATAGCCCGGAGGGGCGGCGGGGCATTTGAGTGTAATTTGTTAGGGATGTTCAGCAAGAGCAAGCTGTAGCCAACAAAGAACTCTGTTGTTCTTCAAAACGACCGTTCAGAAGGGACGGGCTCCTTCGTACAACCCTCCATTATCTCCCTCTCGCCTTACACCACCCCTCCCATCGTCACCGCCCGCGTTGCCACACCATCAACGCGCTCCTTATAGATCCTCATCTGATGCTTCAGCGGATCCCCATACATGACCTTCCTCAGCATGCCCTCCTCCACCGTGACAGCCTCGACCTCGTCCTCGCGCCTGCTCCCTGGAATCTGCCTCAGCACAATAAGCCTGCCCGCAGGACTTAGTTCGCACGGGGGAACGGGCCACTCGACGCCCGGCGGGGGGTTAGCCGATGGTCTCGGCGTCGGCAGTGTGGATTTACTGGGTCTGCGAATCCGGAGTCGGGATTTCGGGGGCGCTGCGGCTGAGAGGTTGAGGGTGCTCATGCTGGCTATTGTCGCGCCGAGGGCCGACGCCGAGGGCGCGGGCGACGTGTACAACTTAATGAGGGACTTGAAGAAAGATTTGTCTGCGCGCGGCACGGGGTCGCCTTCGTTGATGAAGCTGTAGAACAGCCATTTCTTGTACCGCGGCTCCTCGCTCTTCCGCAGCGGCCAGCGCGAGATTGGTGGCGCGCCGAAGGTCACGCAGTGTACGCGCTTGAAGAAGCCGGTCAGGTAGTTGAGCTCGCTGTCAACGGACTTACTCATCATGTGCGCATAGAGCAGGGCGGCGACGGCACCGCCCGCGGAATGGCCCGTGATGAGGAGGCTGCAGTTGGAGCGCGCGGGGTTCTCTTGAATGAGGACGCGTAGGCGCTCGGCGACAGGTTTGACCATCTTGCGAGCGACGTAGAGAAAGCCTGCGTGGCAAAAGTTGGAGGGGTCGTCGAGAAAGCCTTCTGGGCTTGTTGGGGCGGAATTGTAGTTTACTGCCCAGTCCATGAAGGTTTGGCTGCCGCGGATTGCGAAGACGACGGTGTTCATGTCGTCGACTGGGATCGATTTCAGTACCATGGCTTTGGTACCGCTGCGCCAGTTGGCTGGGATGTGGTTCTCGACTTCCTTCGACTTCGGCACTGGAGGGTTGTAAACGCGCTCGGAATACGTCGCAGCCAGGCACAGAAGTGGGTAGGTCGGCATGTAGACCTTGAATGGCGGTAGATGAGGTGGCAGACGTGAGTTGGAATAAAGCCAGACCTTGGCAAAGTGGTTTGAGCCCTTGTCGCCTCCCAGCGCTTCATACACCTGGTCCTCTGCCGTGTCTTTTCGGCGTCCTGGCGGCGGGATTGGGCGAGTCGGTCTTTGCTGCTCAACTTCGAACACCTTGAGATCCTCCTCCTTTCCGCTGAACTTATCGTCGTCGATACTGGTGATGACCGCATCGAATTTGGAGCTAATAACGTCGCACAGAGCCGCGCCCTGGCACAAAGTCTGCATGCTTCTCATTGCGATTGCATGTGTCGGTCGCTCAATGTAGTTGGTGATCAATTTGGAGGTACCCTGTCGCAGATCTGCGTTCGACTTCGCTGCAATGCGATCCAACCTGTCCCATTGCTGTTGAAAAGGGCCTTCCTCGCGAGACGACTTTCTCGGTCGCTGCTGCTGCTGCTGCTGCTGTTGAGGAGGTGATGGTGATGCCAATCGCGCCACTGAGGGATTGGGTTGAGGTGGGGGCGATCTATAGCTCTGTGCATATTGCTGGGGATGCTGTGGAACTGCTCCGTACACTGGATGCTGGGGCGGACTCCCCACATAAGATGGCGGCGGACCATGTGGATGTGCGGCATACATCGGATAATGCAGTTGCTGAGTCGATGTTGCTTGCACCGTGTGCGGATGCACGTTCGTATTGATCTGAACGACTGACTGCGTTATGAGTGGTTGCTTGGGCGTCGATCGAGAGCTAGATGCTTGAGACGAGGAGTGGGTGCGCCGTCTCCTCCTGTGTTCGGGTTCGCTGTGTCCATGTGCCATGTTGCGCACTGATGCTTAGCCTTGTGGTTGTGGGGGTTGACTTCTCCTGATCACTCTTCCGCGAAACACGTGCTATCGTGAATACAGCAGTCGCTGTCTTCTGATGCCCGTCGCGTATATCGTATTGATCATCGCAACAGTTGCGTAATGCGTCCGAGCGTGATCATAAACCTGATAGAAGGTCCTGCTTCGACAATCAACCTGAAACCTGCCGAAAAACCGCACAAAAGAGCACTGCCACAAACGGAGGAAGGAGAAAGGTAAAGAGTTGAGAGCTTGAAGGCGCGGAAAGGCCGAGCTAAACATGCGCCAGCCTCCCCACATGCAGGACGCCCTTAGTGCTATGCGTGTTCCTAACTGGTCTAACGTGCATGACGCTTCTTTTTACGAGAGCGGCGACTCGGCGCCTTCGCTTTGCGATTGGGTAGCGGGGAGCTTGGCGGTGTAGAGCTTCGGATTTGCACAAAGATTACCTGACACTGTAGTAAAACAAAGGATGTCGAAAGGGGTGCGAAGGACGATGCAGGACGACGCAGGTCCTTCTGTGATTGCCTTGCAGTGGTCTTGTGATGAGCTTATGGGTGCATCAATTCTGCAATAGAAATTGCACAGGTGCAACACCACAACTTAAAAGCATGCTCATCAAACATCAGAACAAGTTTGTGGAGACCGATCATTGGATCGACGTAATTTGTTGACATTCGTAAGTCATAGCTATCTGCCTCGGTATCGATTGGCTTTGCTCTCGTCCCATCTTTCCTATCTGATCCTACACTACCAACTATCTTTTGGTGGCTACGGCTCTACAGCTCTATTTACGGTATCATTACTATCATTACTCGTCAGTGAACCGCGCTTTTGTCGCTCAAACTAAAACGCAGTAGCGAAAGTTGGTACAAAAAGCGCACACGCAACAGAAGAATCACTCGTTTAGAGACGAGGCCTGCTCGAAACACTTGATGTGCCACTCACCGCTTTCGCCTTGACGTCGTAACGATCCAGATTCATAACCTTGTCCCATGCGGCCACAAAGTCCTTGACGAACTTGTCGGAATTGTCGGGCTGTGCGTAGATCTCGGCGATGGAGCGCAGCTCGGGGTGCGAACCAAAGATCAGGTCGTGACGGGTTCCTGTCCACTTCTTCTGACCAGACTTGCGGTCCTTGCCTTCATAAAGCTCGTGGGGGCTACCAGAGTCGGCGCCCTTCCACTCAACATTGTTGTCAAGCAGGTTGACAAAGAAGTCGTTGCTGAGCTGACCAGGACGCTTGGTGAAGACACCGTGGGAAGAGCCGTCCCAGTTAGCGTTGAGCGAGCGCAGACCACCGGTAAGAACAGTGAACTCGGGCGCGGTCAGTCTGAGAAGGTTGGCCTTGTCGACGTCCAACTGCTCGGTGCGGACACGGTCAGTGCCCTTTCCGTAGTTGCGGAAGCCATCGGTAACAGGCTCAAGGTGCTCAAAAGACTGAACGTCGGTCTGTTCCTGAGTAGCATCGGTACGGCCAGGTGTGAAGGGGACAGAAACGCCGGAAGCCTTCTCGAGCGCGGCAACACCAGCGAGAACGATCAAGTCGGCAAGCGAGACCTTCTTACTGGACTTGGACTGGATACCCTCAAGAGCCTTGAGAACCTCCTGAAGCTCGGTGGGGTTGTTGACCTCCCAGTTCTTCTGAGGCTCCAGGCGAATGCGGGCACCGTTGGCGCCACCACGCTTGTCGGAGCCGCGGAAAGAGGCGGCAGAGGCCCAGGCAGTGCGGATGAGCTTGGAAGGCTCAACACCAGCGTTAAGGATCTCCTTCTTCAAAGACGAGATGTCGCTCTCGTTGATGACCTCACCCTGCTGCTCAGGAACGGGGTCCTCCCAGATGAGAACCTCCTTGGGGATCTCGGGACCAAGCCACCTGGAGCGAGGGCCCATGTCACGGTGGAGAAGCTTGAACCATGCACGGGTGAAGGCGTCGTGGAGCTCCTCAGGGTGGTCTAACCAGCGACGGGTGATCTTCTCGTATGCAGGGTCGAAGCGCATCGACAAGTCGGTGGTCAACATGCGAGGCTTGTGCTTCTTGTTGGAGTCGTAGGCATCGGGGATGATGGCATCAGCGCCCTTTGCAACGTACTGGCTGGCGCCAGCAGGGGACTTCTCGAGCTCCCACTCGAACTTGTACAGGTACTCGAGGTACTTGTTGCTCCACTTGGTGGGTGTGCCGGTCCAGGTAACCTCGAGGCCAGATGTAATGGTGTCGGGACCCTTGCCAGAGCCGTGCTCGTTCTTCCAGCCAAAGCCCTGCTCAGCGAGGTCGGCACCATTGGGATCTGTGCCGGTGTTCTCGGAGGGAGCAGCACCATGTGTCTTTCCGAAAGAGTGACCACCGACAATCAGGGCAGCAGTCTCCTCATCGTTCATGGCCATGCGGCCAAAGGTAACGCGAATGTCGTGAGCAGCGGCAACGGGGTCTGGGACACCGTCAGGGCCCTCAGGGTTCACGTAGATGAGACCCATGTGTGCGGCGGCAAGCGGCTTCTCGAGGTCGCGCTGCGTGTGCACCTGGTCCTTGGATGTGACGTCGTTCTTGTGCTGGTCGCCGTCCATAACGCCCTCGCCCTCGACACCCTTGTTGCCGTCGTGGTAGCGGACGTCGTTGCCCAGCCACTCAGTCTCGCCACCCCAGTAGACGTCCTCAGCGGACTGGTATGTGTCGGCGCGGCCACCAGCGAAACCGAAGGTGGGGCAGTCCATAGTCTCCAGGGCGACGTTGCCGGTGAGGAGCATCAGGTCAGCCCAGGAGATCTTGTTGCCGTACTTCTGCTTGATGGGCCAGAGCAGGCGGCGGGCCTTGTCGAGCGAGACATTGTCGGGCCAGGCATTGAGGGGAGCAAAGCGCTGCTGGCCCTCACCACCGCCACCGCGGCCGTCGGAGACACGGTAGGTACCGGCAGAGTGCCAGGCCATGCGAACGCTATGCCGGTGTTAGCCAGTCGTCTCGAGTCAATTGAGGCCAGGGTACTCACAAGAGACCACCGTAGTGACCGAAATCAGCAGGCCACCAGTCCTGCGAGTCGGTCATGAGGGCGGCAATGTCCTTCTTCAGGGCCTGGTAGTCCAGCTTCTTGAACTCCTCGACATAGTCGAAGTCGGCGCCGAAGGGGACCTGTCTGGGATCGTGCTGGCGGAGGACGTTGAGCCTGAGCTCGTTGGGCCACCAGTCGCGGGTGGAGGTACCGCCACCAGCGACGTTGGCTGCCTTCATGGGACACTCGCCTTTAGACATGATTGCTGTGGGTCGAGTTGTGTTGTGTGGGGAGAGGATTGGGCAAAAACTAATGTCTCGGAGGGTGGCTTGGGGTATATAAGTGAGCCTCTGCAAGCCAGCGGCCAATTCGTAATCTTCAACGTCTGGCCATCCACTCGCTGTTGCCCCTCACCTCTGATGCACGGGGTCGCATTCGTTAGCTCGATTTTGCCTAGGATCACAGCGACTTGAGCCCCACATCGCTGTCATCACATCGCTGCGCGCCCCCAGCAACCAGACATTACTAACATCGATGAGCCGAGGCCTGTACACTGTACAATTCAACACGCTCTACAACATGATGCCCTACAATATTCTTATCGCGGTCTTAAGCGAATACTGTGCTCTTGGTGGCACTCGTCGGGCCCTGTAAACGCCCAGCGCAGAGTCTATTGCGTCTTACACACTCGGAACCGCACCACAAAGCTGATCGGCAACGGCTTCGACAAATCAGCGTCCCTGGAACCAAGCATAGTGTATTTTGCACGTGACGAACACAAATACCGAGGCCGAGATCAAAGCGGATGACAGAAGTAAAGTATCGCGAGCCGGAAATTCACGGTTCGGAAAGGGTTGCTCTCTTCAATGTTTCGAGAAGCCCGAAAGGGAAGGGGTACGGTCGCCCATGTCTTGGGCGGTGCTGCCCGTGATTGCCACCCGCCAGGATTCCCCACACACCCCGCACTCCGCACATCATGGATCGCAACTCATTGACAGCGCACTCCGCGGGTCTTTATATGTAGTCCGCAATGGCGCCGGAATACTAAATTCAATCCCGACTCGTGTGGGCCGAGTCAATTCTCTGCGACACGCTCGTTTCGCATGACTGGGGAAATGCCTTGATGGGCCCCTACACAATCTGTGGATGTGCTCCATCTTGGCTGTTGACCGAACCAACAGCATCAGACCATGTGATGGGGCGTACACGCCTGAGGAGTCCCAATGGCGCCCTGTCATAGAAAGACCCTTTGGCACGAAGAGGGGTAATGGTAAGACCGAGGCCTGCTTGACCATTTCATCACTGCTATTTGAACTCCGCCTGTCTCGTCTGTTCTCTATCTTGCACCACTCCCTAAACTACCTGATCTTTCGAATTGCGAGCAACACTCCAAAATGGCAGACGAAAAAGTCCAGACATTCGACATCCCCAAAACATGCAAAGCCGGTGTTGTTGTCAATGAGGGCCCAGACTTCCATGTCGAGGTGCAAGACGTTCCCACTCCAGAGCCCGGTATGTAAAGTTTTCGAGATATTGCTGCACAGGAGCAAACAATAACAACAATCACAGGACCGACCGATGTGTTGATAAGGCTCAATGCTACTGGAATCTGCCACAGCGATATTCACTTCATGGTAAACGATTGGGCGACGCCGAAAATGTCTGAATTGGGTACCAAGTGTGCTGGCCACGAAGGCGCTGGTGTCATCGTCAAGGTTGGCGAGCAAGTTAAGACACTGAAGCCGGGCATGAGGGCCGGTTTCAAGGTAGGCTCAAAAACTCCCAGTACGAGGTGGGTCGAACTGACAGGTCAAAGCCCCTTCAAGACACCTGCGGTGCATGCGAACAGTGTCGCGGCGGCCTTGAATGCTATTGCACGGCCGCAGTCATCACCGGGTTGATGTGCGATGGATCGTACAAGCAATACGTTGTCTCGCCCGAACGCTACACTACCATCATCCCCGACGGCGTGAGCGACTATATCGCCGGTCCCATCATGTGCTCGGCATCCACAATCTACACATCTATCAAAGAATCCAAGTTGAGGCCTGGAGACTGGGCGGTATTCCCAGGTGCTGGTGGCGGAGTGGGTATTCAGGGTGTCCAGCTCGCCAAAGCTATGGGTCTGCGCGCTGTCGCCATTGACACAGGCGACGAGAAGGGGAAGCTGTGCAAGGAGATGGGCGCAGAAGCTTTCATCGACTTCAAGAAAGTCGAAAATGTCGCCGAGGAAATCATCCGCATTTGCGACGGCATTGGCGCACATGGAGTCTTCGTTACTGCAGTGCAGACATACCCGTCTGCTCTCAGCTTCCTTGGCGGCCGAATCGGCGGCAAGGTGATGTGCGTTGGCCTTCCTCCAGCAGGCCAGTATCACCTCGATGTCGACCCTGGCGTGATGTGCTTCAAAAAGCAAAGCGTGGAGGGGACGCTGGTCAGCAGCATGGCTGATGTCGACAAGACACTAGACTTTGCGAAGAGGGGCTTACTCAAACCTGTTTACACTGTATATCCGCTGAGTAAGTTTGATGAGGCGGTGCAGAAGCTGCGAAGGGGCGAGATTTCTGGCAGAGCTGTAGTTGATTTCAACCAGGAGTAGGGTTGACAAAGGAGGGATGGATTGTATAGGTGATGATGTACACGAGATAATGTAGGGCAACAAGGATTCCACTAACGAGATATGTTTCGACCATGTAGATATAACAGTAAACAATAAATTGCAATTACCACTATTCTCCCTGCACTTGTGAGTTGTGCCCTCGGTGCTCATAGCGTTTCACATGTTGGAGCTGTTGGAGACCCTGATACGACGCACAGGCCAGCCACTCAGCCCTACGACACCACAGCTCCAGCATCCACGACACGATGCGCCCGTGGAGAATGACACGCCAGCTCTGACACAACACTCGCCCATGGGATGTCAAGCTCATCAGCAAGCCAGTCGCCACACCAGCACGCCGAAGCATCCTCCAGCCGACCGCCGTCCGGACGCCCATCAAACGGAAAGCAGCCCGCAGTTGAAGATGGCTACAGCGACGAGGAAGCGCTGCTGGCGGACGACCCTCTGAACAGCAGTCTCTCTGAGCAGTATGCAGCTCGAATCTTGTCTTGAGATATTATGCTGATTGCAGACCCCAGAATCTCATTCAAGCGCAAGCCCAAACCTCCATCCTCCTCCATCCTCCCGCGCTTCTTCGCCGGACCCTCGACCTCACCCCGCAACACCCCCAGCCCTCGCAACCAGCAAGCCCGCGGCGCGCGCTCCGCAAACAATTCCAACGGCCACGGCCACGGTCACAGCAACGGCTCCACAGAGCTGATCCTCAATTACCTCGACACCCCCGGCGACGCCGGCCTACACCAGACCGACACCAAAGATCCCTCGGGGCTGGACTGGTACGTCGAAGGCCCCGGCCGGCGCGTGGGCTACGACGATCTCACAGCCATCGACTGGATCTTCGAGTACGCAAAGGAGCGCCAGCGTCTGCGATACCTATACTCTGGCGCCACGGGCTTACTGGGCACCGTCAAGCAGTTGGCTGATGCGAGTCAGGTGTGGATTATACTTGTCGCGGCGGGCATATTGTCGGGTGGTGTCGCGGCGTTTATCGATGTCGCGGGCGATTGGCTGGCTGATCTGAAGACGGGGTATTGTAGTAGTGTTGAGGACGATGGGAGGTTCTATCTTAATAAGGGGTTTTGTTGTTGGGGGATTGACACAGGGGATCAATGTGCGGACTGGCAGGAGTGGGGCGGTGCGATGGGTATTGGGAGTGTGGGTGGCAAGTGGATTGTGGAGTATATCTTCTTTATCCTTTTTTCGGTAAGTGGACTAGGGAGCTTATGGTGAATCAACGGCTAACATCAGGCAGGTCCTCTTTGCGGCGTGTGCGAGTCTGCTCGTGAAAGAGTTCTCGCCGTATGCAAAGCATAGCGGTATACCGGAGATCAAGACCGTGCTGGGTGGCTTTGTGATACGCCATTTCCTTGGTGGTTGGACATTGGTGACTAAGACCCTTGGTCTGGTAAGTAACAGTTAACACTTTATTTCCAGACACTAACAGTTACAGTGCCTTGCAGTGGCTTCAGGTCTATGGCTTGGGAAGGAAGGCCCACTAGTACACGTTGCATGCTGCTCAGCAAACCTTTTCATGAAGCTGTTTGGCACCGTGAATGGCAACGAAGGTCAGTCGATGTTGCTATTGTACGTGGACCCTTATTAATAATATACAGCAAGAAAACGAGAAGTCCTCTCTGCGGCGGCTGCCGCAGGTATTTCGGTCGCGTTCGGAGCACCTGTCGGTGGTGTGTTGTTCAGTCTAGAACAACTGTCGTACTATTTTCCCGACAAGACAATGTGGAGCAGCTTTGTCTGCGCCATGGTCGCTGCTGTCACACTTCAGGCCTTCAATCCATTCCGTACCGGCAAGCTCGTGCTCTACCAGGTCACCTACCACAGTGGTTGGCATGACTTCGAGATCGTCCCTTTCGCACTCCTCGGTATCATCGGTGGTCTCTATGGCGGTCTATTCATCAAGCTCAACATGACCATAGCCTCGTGGCGTCAGAATCGCACCTACCTCAAGGGCCCCGTCACTGAAGTCATACTCATCTCCTCGATCACAGCGCTGATTAACTACCCCATCAAGTTCATGCGCGCACAAGCTTCCGAGCTTGTCTACATTCTCTTCGCGGAATGTGCAGATTTGACAGAGGACACACTTGGTCTCTGTAAATCCGGGAAAGCAAACACTGGCGTCATTGCCCTGCTCTTGATCTCCGCGCTTCTTGGTATCCTCCTTGCAGCCTTCACCTTTGGTCTGCAGATACCTGCAGGTATCATCCTTCCTTCTATGGCTATTGGTGGCCTCTACGGCCGCGCGGTCGGTCTCAGTGTTCAGGTCTTTCAGGCCGCGTTCCCTCACCTCTTCATCTTCGGCTCCTGCGAGCCCGATGTCCCCTGCGTGACGCCTGGTACCTATGCAATTGTAGGCGCTGCCTCTGCATTGGCGGGAACGACACGCATGACTGTCTCCATCGTAGTCATCATGTTCGAGCTCACCGGCGCATTGACATACGTCCTGCCCATCATGATCGCAGTTATGATTTCGAAATGGATCGGCGACGCCATCAGCCCACGAGGCATCTACGAATCCTGGATCCACTTCAAAGGCTACCCCTTCCTCGACAACCGCGACGACAACGGCTCCAGCATCCCTGACGTCCCCGCCGCCCACGTGATGACCCGCATCGAAGACCTCACCACCATATCCGCAACAGGCCACACAATCCACTCCCTGCGCGAGCTGCTGCAAACGCACCGCTTCCGCGGCTTTCCCGTCATATCCACGACCCCCGACCCGGACACGTCCGACGCAGCGCCCAGCAACGCTTCCGACGCCCTCCTCCTCGGCTACATCTCCCGCACCGAACTCCTTTACGCCCTCTCCCTCACGACCTCCAAATCCCTGCCCCCGGAAACAGAATGCCACTTCACCCACCAGCCCCTCTCAGATCCGCACTCGTCCCTCGATCTTCGCCCTTGGATGGATCAAACGCCCATAACCCTAAATGCGCGCGCCTCGTTCCAGCTCACCGTCAGCATGTTCCAAAAACTAGGACTCCGATACGTTATCTTTACCGATCGGGGATTGTTGCGGGGATTGTTGACGAAGAAGGATGTCTGGTATGTGCTTGATGGGTTGGAGGACGAGGTGTGGGAGGAAGGCGAGGGCGTAGAGCGTATTGATGCGGGGGTTGGAGGTGGGGCGCGAAGAGGCGGTTTGAGAGAGGAGAGGGAAGGGGTTGGGAGCGAGGAGCGAGGTTTATTGGGGACGCCGATGGAGGAGGAAGAGGATAGTTTTATTGGTGCTGAGATGGAGAGGGAGAGGGAGAGGAGAGTTGGATAGACAACATAGGTTTCTTGCATCGCACGGCATTGAAAATTTACGCATGTTTTGCTTCTATTCATGTTATCAAAAGGTATCGCTCACGACTTTCATTCATAGCTTCCCCAACCCATGTTCAACTCTCTTACTACTCGCCCTCGCCACTCCCACACCTCCCCCCTGCCCTTCTTCCTCATCACTCGCATCATCGTAATAATCTGCGCCCTTCCTCTTTCCCTCAGGCAAGGCGGGTAGTTCCTTCATGCTAACTTCCAACCCGTCTTTGCCCCCACTAACCGCCCCTTCCCTCCTTCCCAACACCAGCTTCTCATATTCTTTCTCTCCCACGCTCTCCTGGCTACTCACGCTATCAGGGAAACTGCCACTATACTTCGGCAACTCCACCATACTCGGCGTCATCTTGCGCGGCACCCGCACCTCGGTCCAGAAGAGGCGCAGCAAGGGTGACAGGCAGGGAAGGCAGGCGGTCAAGATGCCGACGTCGACTTCGATCTGCGACCACACGGGAATCCAGGCCCAATTCCTGTTTTGATGTTAGAGAGGTGCCGAGGGCTGCGTGCAGAGAGTGTGGTGGGGTTTATGGCGAGTGGGAAAGGGCAGTCACATACCAACTTGAATCCGCCTGCTGCCACGTTGTACCGCTCTGAACTGCGTTGCCACTCATTACGATCTCGCAGAGGCGCATAGTGCTGGCCACGACGGGGATGAGACCGATGGAGAAGATGACGATCAGCGCCGCTTGTCTATGTTAGCAAAGCATCCTTGATGTGAAACGCAGAAAGGGATTGGAGGAGAGAGAAGAGGAACGTACTCCTTTGCCGCTTGTTAAACTTCAACAATCGCAGTAACGGTAGTGGATACAAAAGCAGCACTACATCGGTGAAGACGTTGATGCCACCCTGCGCGTGCATGAATGTTGCGCCGTCGATGCAGACGATCGGGATCTGCTCCACGTCCCACGCAGCGGTGACAGGAATGCAAGAGAGAATTTGGACCTGCGATCTGTCAGTGCATGGCACTTTCTGAGAGTGGGTTGAGGGGAGCCGTACAAGGATCACGGCGAGCGTGAATGCTGTGATTAAACCCGCTGTTGTCCAGATGGCGCGCGATTGCACAATAAGGGGGAGGCCGCGCTTGCCGGAACCGATACGGTTGTAGAGGGCGAGAATAGACATTTTGACTGCCCTAGTGGTGGTGTTAGAAGATCCAGGGGTAAAGAAGGGATGGACAAAGTACCAGTTTGCTACGAAGTAGATGATCATGTTGATCCACTTGTACTGTGAACGTGAGCAGCTGCAAAGTTGTCTTGAGATAGGGCCTGTACCTTCAGCATGAGGTTAAAGTCTTCCTCGTGAAGCTCGGATGAATGTCGACCTCGTCCGTGTTCGACCTGTAGTACGATAGTGGCTGTCTGGCCCAGACCCAGGGTCTTTGGGTAGTGTTAGTCGAGTCAACGAGGTTGCTATGGATGTGGCGTACAATGGCAATGAGGATGAAGAGATCGTCGAGTCCGAACTTCTTCACAATGAAGCCCCGCGTGAAGAAGCTAATGAAGTGTTAGTAGTGCATTGTTGACTATAGGGTGTTCGACTGACCGAAGGAGCACAAAGAAGACAGCGATGGAATACTGAGCCATACTCACACGGTTCAACAAGGGGCCTTGATCGGCAGCTGCCGACATGATGATATGACCCATGTCAATCCGTATGTCGATACTTTCTATGAATCGTGGTTCCAGCAAAAAACATGGGGTATCACCACTCCGCGACGACTAATGCGGAGAGCTAGAAGAAACGACGGACTGAGGTGTCAAAACAACTGACAGAGAAGCGACAGAATAGCAAAAACGATTGAAGGTAGATGGGCGGGGACTCGGGGATATATCGTGCACGGAGCCATCTGACCAGACTGCTGCGCGGCGGGTTTGGGTATGGGACGCCCAAACGTGTTCGGCGTAGCCCAGCAACATAATGCCGTCGCGCTGAAACCCGTGCTTCTGGAATAACTCCAAACGAAGAAAGTAGACACGCGGCTGTGCGTGCTTCCACTTCGTAGAAAGGTGACGTGGGTATGGTGCGGCAGGGCCTGTAACAGGACATGTATCGAAACTTTATCTCGACCCACCAACCTGGTTTTACGTGATCACTTGAACGCATGCCCAAGGCTTGGTGACTCTGACGTTTGGTAGTGGCTGTATGTTCGTCGCTAGCAAGGCTGTGACTGGTTTGTTCGTGGTGGTTGACGCCTCTGACGAGCGATCATCCCGGAAAGGTGGTTCATAGCTGCATAAACGCACACGTTCACAACTCTTTGAGACAAGGCATAGCAGTTTGAAATAAGGATCGGAAACAGGTCAGCGAACGTTCTGAAGTCCGGCGCTCTGTGCCATTGTGTCTAAACAAGATCTGTTGGTCACGAAATACCCAGCGATCAAGAACCACTCAGTAGTCACAATATGCTCTGCAGCCAAGCTCTGTGTTAGGTTCTTGGGTATGGTACAGTGGAGAGTCTTGCGTTGTTACCCCTGGGTGAGAGGATTTGCGCTCGGCGTATTAAGGGCAGGAAGCCGGTCCCAGGACCTGATGGTGGTACAGCGCACATCAGCTAACATCCCTGTCGATTGATGTGCTATCTGCTGGTTGATAAGTACAGGCGGCCATCCCCATGTTACTGGGCAATTGTGGACATGCTCCTCTGCAGAGTTCTAGAGTCTGGTACAGTTTAAAAAGGCAGATGTGGGATCGATGGGGCTATATGAGCCGACTTGCAAGCTCGATGTTCTTCCTGGTATTTCGGTCGTTTTGTAGATGCCATCCGCTTCCCACTACTCGCTGGTACAGTCTGCTGAGGTTTTGACATGTCAGCTTCATCGAACTCTCCAGACTATGCCTCCTACACCTGGTCGAACTTTATTCTCAAGTTGACATTGTCCCGCTCGGTGAACCACGGGTCTCCCGCGGGACGTAGTGGATGTGATGAAGAGACCGTAGTTGGAAAATCTCGAGTCTCATCCTTCGGAATCGCAGAAGGCAAACCCTCCTTCTGGTCCCTACGCCATAATTTAGATTTACTTTTCCGGCGTTGTAACACGATGCATTCTCTCCGGGAAAACAGACTGTGGTGGTATAGGTCTGTTGCTGCTAAAGTCATCTACACTCTGTCTGTTGTAGCGCGTTGAATCCATTGATGTAGCGTGAATGATACCAGTGTATTACTTCACGGAACCGATCTATTGGTCTGTTATGTATTGTCTTGCGGTGACTGACGGCGGCTTGAACCGCTGTTTTTGTTCACATCGTCATCAGGTGTCTGCGTATCTGTCTGCAGCTGAAAATCGGGATCCTTGGATGCTGAGCGAACCCGTTTTTATCGTCGATGGAGTCGATGATTCTCGTATTGAACTCGTCGACATCGCCGTCGCTGTTGCTGTGGTCGTGCTAGTGCTTATGATTGTTCCTCCGCCCTATGAGCCGAAACGGCAGGGGTGTAGGCGTTGGAATAGCGTGGGTCGACGCGAAGGGGCGCGTGCTTCAGCGCACGATCGCCACAATGTACGCCACATGGTGAAGCCAATATCTGAATTGCGTGTGCGTGGTGCCATAGGTAGATTGAACCTCGAGATGCGTCTCAGGATTCGCCCAACCAGCAGCGCGAGGAACCATTCAATTCCAACGATCAGCGCGATAGAGGGGATGGTTAACGATGTCGAGACATTGCTCGACTTTGAACGGCAGGCTTGCTAACACCAGAGTTCGGCTGATCTTTACTATGCCTATTTGAAAGTGATGCGGCTGTCGCTCGGTCGTTTTTTGACTTCGACACATGCATTATAGCAGAAGTGTAGCTCAAAACTTGTTGCCGAGCTCATCTTCCTGAAGTTTCTAGCAACTTTGACTGCCGGATATTGACTGTAGTCCGGCTTGAGACGGGTAGTCCAGTGTCCGCAATATAGGAATGTGGAACCCCTCAAGTTGGCAACGTGCCAAGATTGAAGACGTGTCGACTCCACACTACGCACACGACACAGTCGATGAGATGAGTGGTCGATGTGTGCGCTCACAGTCGTGCATGCAGGCCGGGGTAAACATGCTCGATCCTGATAAGTGAGGAAAAATTGGTTGGGACCGAAGACGTGAGGGAAAACGTTACGGCAATACGCGGCAGCCACCACGTCAAAGCCGTGCTACACAGTCAAGATGAGCATTCATCTTGGACTCAAGTCCTGTTGAGTCGTTTTAGAGGTTTCGGTGAACTGTAGACATGGTTTAAAGCTGTTGTTGAGATGAGCGCTGAAGCATCTTCCCCGCGGAAGTGTCGAATCAAAGAGGCTTAGCGTGACTGCCCAATACCGGCTCAGCAAGCGCTCCCTGTAACAAGGTTCCACGACGGACGGCGTGCGTTCCTCTAACGTCATTCGCGAGCAACTTCGCCAGCATGGATGTAATGTTGCGGGGGTGCATTGTGCAGCCTCGGATGAAGCACAGCCTTTCGGGATCAGCTTACAGCCATCTGTTCACTCCAAGAACTCGGATCGAGCTCAAAGCCTTCACCGTGAGTGAGTTTACGGACGGCACGGGAAGCCGCAGCTAAGCACCTGCCAACCACTCTATCCACACCCTCAACAAGCATCTGCGCGCCTCCCTCAAGCGCAGAGGACGACAGTCGCGTGAGAAGTGTCCTGGTGGGAACTGCCATACTTTGCTTCGCATGTTGGCGCCGTGAAGTGCACGCCGGTACGTCTGCACCATGCACATGCACTCTTCCTGTGCGACCACCTAGATCCTCTCTCTCCGCTTCATGCGCATCATTTCACGCCACAACCGCCAGCGTCTGCGCTCACTGTGGACAACTGGTAAACGTCCACCTTCGACCACTGACGATATTCCTCCTAAAGTAGATCCTATCTCCAGCAGCATCGACTCACGCCAGCGACTGATCCGGCACGCGAGCGATCCCACTTTGAAAGACAGCTACTCTCGTCCCGCACTGTCCTCTTCACCGAAACTGTCAGCGAATGCCGCCATGCCGAGCGACGCTACCATCTCCTTCACGCATCCCGGCGTGCAGCCGCCTGTGTATGTGGTGACCTCTCTCAGCACGCCGCCCTGGGCGCCTCTCGAGTTGAAGCCAAGCGAAGAGAAGACACCGTCCGGGGACTTCATTTTCGAGCAGAAGTTTGCGAACATCGCCGAGGGCAGCTACCAATACAAGATTCGCATTGGCGAAGGACACTGGGTTGTTGACGATTCCAAAGAATCTGGTGTGTAGTATTATGTTGCCCACTCAGCCCTGTACTAACATATAGCAGCCACGGATGAACACGGTAACCGAAATAATGTCCTCCACGTCGAACCTGCTCTCACGTTCACTTCTCTCGATCGCACGGGCATTACGAAGGATGTCTTGGGTCGTAAGGATAGTACCTTCGATACAAGTGATGTGGACCCGGCGCCGGTGCCATTTGTGGTGGTTGAGAAGGTCGAGGACAAGGACCAACCAGAGTATGGCGACGTTCAACCCAAGACTCTCGCGGTGGATGAGTCCAAGCGCGCGGCCGACCCCGAGCCAGATCTCGAAAAGACCAAGACGGACTCTCCTCTCGACGTGGAGCCACTACAGGCGACAGGAGAACCTGACGAGTTGGAACCTCCAGATGCACAAGCTCCGTTGTTCAGATACGAGTCCTTTCAGGACTCGGGGGAGTCATTGCCTGAGCATGCAATGGACATGATTGAAGAAGAATCCTCACATTCATCGGCCGACCACACCGGCTCAGAGGATGCTATTAACACTCCCGCTGCTGAGTCGCAGGATGATCTCCAAGAGAATGACGAGCTCGGTCACAGCCCTCGCCTTGCCCATGAAACAGGACCAGGAGCTGAAGACACCGACAAAGAGAGTGACATCTTTGAAGGTCCCCTTCTTCCTCATGAGACCGGCTTCAGTTCCAAAGCAAGACCAGAACACGACGACATTGAGGAGGACGAGTTTGAGGCGGCGCCGCTTCTACCACATGAGAGTGGTTTCTCTTCGTCGCATAAGAGCAGCGAGAGCGCCAGTGAGGAAGGTGGCCCTAGTAAAAACGAGGACTACCACGACCCAGATTACCATACACGATATGACGGCCGCTCAGGAGAAGGCGAAAGCTTTGGAGAGCTTGATCTTGCTCCTACTTTCTCTCATGAACAGGATGTGCCTGTGGAAGACTATGGCCAACCTCTGCTTCCTCACGAGCGAGGTCCCGCCGTCGAGAGTCTCTCAGGTTCCGAGCGGTCCTTTAGCATGAGCCCGACGATGTATGAGGCTCCACCTTTCCTGGATACAGACACTTACAGGGACTCGTTCGGTGGATCCACGCGCCACGCCTTCTTCAGGTCACGTACGAGCAGTAGTAGCCTGCCAAATAAGCTGCCTCGATCAGATGCCGAGGACACCAATCTCCATGATCCTGGGCTCGAGATGTTTCCTGTTGGGCGCGCCCAGATCCTTGAACGCGTAGCAACGATTGGCAACAAGCTTCCTGAAGATGAAACGCATGCTGCTCCAGCCTCGCCACAATCATCGGTCCTTTCCCAAGCCTGTTCTTCGGTCGATCTTGTGCCTGTCAAATCATACATCTCTTTGGCATCTGTACGTGAAGACGAGGAAGAGGAGGACGAGGAAGAAAATGCCGACGTCGAGTCTATCGGTTCTCCTATGATTATGAGTCACCGGGGTTCCAGATTCGAGAGAGAGAAAGACCCACTGGCAACTCCTCATCCTGATGATACTAAACAACTTGGTTATATCTCAGAAGACGACTCGAAGACGCACGCTGCTCAAACCCTCCACGATAACGAGAAGAGCAACGCCACTAAATCTGAAGGAGCTAATGAAGGCTACAAAGGCTTGAAGGGTCTGTCTGATCTTGTCGCGTCTAGGGCAACAGTCAAAAACACCTTGACTCCCCCGCTCACCCCTAGGACGCTGGAGGCATTTGACAAGGAGAACGCAAGCCCCGTTCCAGAATCGGACCTTCGCCAACGTCGAGGAGCTACAGAAGAACCTGCTGAGAGCTATACGCCGACGCCTCGGCTGGTACACGACACGGATGAGAATGGGCTTTCCGTCGATCCGTCGGCAGTGAAGTCGGCTTTTAACAAGCTGGCACTTGAAGAAAGCTCCACGTCAGGCTGGAAAGGAGCAAGGTGAGCCTGACACATTCTACTCATGACCGGACTTCATCGCCACATATACGTGTCTTGATAGTCTGTAACTCAACTGACGTAGTAATAGTATCGGTGTTTCGACTCTCGTTGCTGCAGGCGCAGTGTTCTACTACCTAACCGCCTTGCGATAGGTCCAGCAGGCCGATATCGAAAAGCAATCTTGAGCATTGGCAGACTGTATGATAGGAAGTGGCCGATCGAGGAAGCGTTTGATAAGATTAATGAGACACGAAGTAATGGAAGGCAATCTGGTGCTTCGGCACGCGTTGAGATATCGTTGGAGCTCAAACGCATTCTCCAGTTTCCACTTCAGAGATGCCATTGCCAAACATTGCTTGTGCGACATCACCGATGTCACCCAGAATCCCGGATCCGCAGTCATGTAGTGGGTGGGCTGATCACATTTCCGGGGCTTGGGGATGGGGTGCCCTGCATCACCCTGTTTTACAGCCCCAACGACAGAACCCTCGATACAGTCAGGCAACAGTCAGACGTCGACTGCAGTGACAGCAGAGAATCTTACCGGTTTTCCAACGTCTGCATAGCATCTCAAGTGCCGTCAGCCTGGTTCAAAGTTTTGCCTTTGCGGAGCACAACACCATCAAGATGCATGTTCGGCCCCCACACTAAAGTCAGCCTCAATCGGTTCCAACACTTCCCGCGGGCTGATTGGCAGCCCGAGATACACTACTGCATCAACATTTGAGGCTGGCAATAAGCACGGAAATTCAAGAGTGCCACGCCGCCGCCTCGAGTGAAGTTGACGCTCTGATTTCTCACCTTTCTTCTCATTACAGTCTTGCTTGATCGTTCATTGCCCTTAATTTTTTCCTTTCATCCCATCGTATCTTCCCACGATAAATCCACCATGTCACTTCCCCCAATCGACCCAAATACCTGGTATTCCCTCTATGTAAACGACAACAACGCTTCCCTCCTCATGAGCACCAGCCTTTTCAACCGCAGCGGCACAGCCGGTGCAGCCTTCTTTTCCAAAGCTGCCCCCGACAATTCAACCCAGCGCTGGCAATTCTTCCCTACAGGCAACTCCTCCTTCGTGCTGCGCACGCAAGAAGGCGGCGCGAACGCGTTTCTCGGCGCCCAGCCCGCAGACGACAAAGGCGTCATTAGCCCACTCATGTTGCGCGGCGATGTCGCGGATCAGAGCGTGTTCTGGCGCGTGGGCAGTTGGGGCGACGGGATGCAGTTCCTCTGGAACGGCGGGAACGGAACGGAATACCATCTTGCAAGAGTGGAGAAAGGGACGGGAATTGTGATGAGTGGGGAGTTGGCGCCGCCGCAGAATATGCAGCGGTGGAGATGGGATGCTGGCGCGAGAGTCGATGATCAGAAGTACTCAAGTGTGAATGTAAGTTCACTGCAGCTGCCTTGTCTAAGGAGGTGGGCCACATATGTATGTGTAGAGTACTGATGAGACGTCTGTTGCAGCTTCTAGGCGCTACTCTCACGTCCCCAGTCACTGCTTCCTCTTCCCCTACCAATACACCCGCCACCACCTCTTCTTCTTCTGGTTCTTATTCTTCCTCCGGCCTCTCAACCCCAGCAAAAGCCGGCATAGGCGCAGCTCTTGGCCTCGCGGCCCTCGTCGCCCTTGTCGTCCTAGCCCTCTTTCTGCGCCGCAGGAGGCGCCAGAAACGCACCCTTGAACCCAAGGATACCATGTCCGAGTCATATCACAGCCAGTCGCAGGGAGTGGTAGAGGATGTCTCCGCGCAGGGTTTTGTTAAACACGAGTTAGATCACGGGGCCACGAGTGCGAAGTACGAAATGCCGGTCCCGGTGGCGGAGGTGGAGGCGAGGGGGCAGGAGAGGCCGGCAGAGTTGGATGGGTTGGACGTGAGGCGTAGGTGAGGAGGGGTTGGGGATGGGTCGTGGACGGGGGAGGGCGTCTGTGGTTGTGGTGTTAGAAGTGGTGGAGTTTAGAGATATACCCTTTGATTTCAGCACACAGCGCAGTACATCGTACGCAAATACACAAATCCTCACACCCTCACATGACAAATTTGTAGGGAAACTACTCATACCCAAATCTGATGGTATAATTCTCCTATGTAAAGTCCTCAGATTAGCTCTCCCGCTGTTCTCACAAGGCCCCACGCAGCACCCGCCCACCCACTCTCGCAGGCAGGATCGCAGTACCACGGGTTCCTGATCGACTTTGGCTTTAATGCCCCATCGCGCGGTGGGACATCATCACTGGACCACTTTTCTCTCTCTGCCTTTCGGTCAGAGTGCTGGAGATCAGCTATATAAAGACGTGGGAGAAGAGAGATACCCATCGGCCCAACAACAACGACCACGCATCCCCACCTCGACACCTCGCGGTGAAGGCGCTCGGATTGAAAACTACATTTCTGCGTCATTAGCTGCACAACACACACTCTCCCGCTCTGTCCACCGGGGGTAGAAGAGGAAAAGCAGTGCGCGCCGGCGCTTCGACTCTTTTACTCTTTCCTCAATGCGCAGGGAACGGCTGAGCCGCGGAATCTCTTCTCCCTCCCGCCCAAACACACCACCCAGCGTGCTCCGAGCCGCAGCCGCCCGTCGTGCAATGGACAGCCACGGCCAGCGTCTACCATGAAAGATAGCGCAGTCCCTCCGCTTTCCGTTCTACTGTCATGCAGTGAGCTGCCGGGCCAGCGCAGGCTCAGTTAAGAGCTGGCAGAGCAGCCGGCGAGCGCCTTGTGAGAGGGTTTGTCGTTCACTGGGATCTATTTCGCGTCAGCATAGTCGCAGCCTCCAAGCGAGGCGCTTGAATGGGCCGGGTGCGCGAGGTTGTGTGCGTGCGTGCAACGTACCGGGTGCGGGTGGTGATGTTGTTTGTGCAAGCTGCACGGCGCGAGGGTGATATAGCCTCGCACTGGCGCGTCCGCGGAGTCACGTGCGCACCGGCTAGTCTGCCGCCTACACTCTCGTAGTGGGGCAGACTGCTGCAGCCTGCAGCACAGTAATCCACACGGCAGCAGACTTTCCCTGTTCAGTAATTTGAGCCCTGTAGCCCGTTTCCCATGTTGCCCCTTGTCCCGGCCGCAATCCACACTCATTGAAGACTTTCCCGATGCGGTAGTTTGCAAATCTGCAGCACCTCCCAGTCCTCTCGCCCAGCCTTCTGAGTTCTAACACCATACCATCATTGTACTATTGTTGGTATATGCATCGCGCACATCATGGCCGCGACTCATACCGCCGTGTGGCAGGCCATCTAAAACGGGTGCTAGATGAACGAAAAGGAAGCCGTGTAAAAGAGGCAGGTTCTGGCGTGCCCCGGTGGCAGTGCTGAGGCTGTCAATCGAGCGGGTACATGTGTGTAAAGAGAGGGTACACTTTGTGAAAAGATGAAGAGGGAAACTGTTCGGGGGAGCTTTCTATTGTTATGTTGTTCTACGGATTCAATGCTACTTCCGCTGCGTGACGATACAGCCCACGTTATCCTTGGTAAGCAAATTCTTGACTGCAGACATGTGATCATAACGTGTGGTATTTTGAGGTCCATAAGGGAGAAAAAAGGGGATGAACAATGCAAACAATGCTACAAATATTGCGGGTCTGAACCATGCTCAACAAATTGACGGCTCAACACTGACACCCCATCACAGCGTGCTCAGCCCACCGCCGAGCGTGCGAGAAACTGCACACCCAAATGCTGGCGCCGCAGCCCGTGGACCCTCGCACCCAGCTGATGTGATAGAGAGGCGCCACTCTGCCGCGCGAGCGCAGACCACTCAGACCACACACTCTGCGCCGCTGCTCTACAACCTCGTCAAACCACTCTTGCTCTTTCATGTCTGTGCACATCCACACGCTACCCCCACAGCCCAAGAGGCCCTGCGCTGCCCAGTCGAAATGGCGTTGGCGAAAGGTGCTGATGGGGCGTGAAGACTGCGGGTGTGCGTCTGCAGAGCGCACCTAGAACCTGTCGCGCTGCCGCGTGCGGTAGATGGTGTAGCCGACGTAAGCGCCCGTCAGTGCGAGGCCGAAGAGGACGAACTTCATCAAGAACCAGGTCCAGCTGCCGCCCTCCTTCTCGCGTGTCATGCTCGAGGCGGTCTTGCCGGGCTTTGTGGCGCCAGAGCCAGCAGCCTGGCCAGGGTTGCGCTTGTACAGGTTCAGGGACTTGACGGAAACGATGTCGAAGTTGTCGCTCAGCTCGCCTGTCTCAGCGCTGAATCCGAGGTAGGCAACTGGAGGCACCTTGAAGTTGGGGATCTCGAAGCAGGTCGTGTACTCGTCTTCAGACTTGTACTGGAGTTCGAGCTTGAGGAAGGAGTCTGCGAAGTAGGTCAGGCGCGCTTTGGTGGGGACCTGGGAGTTGCGGATTCCGCGGGCCTAGATAGGACTGTTAGGTCTCGGTACTCTCAGTAGAATTGAGGGTCATACAGAGCATCCAGCAACCTCGTTCGCCTTGCCGTCGTTGTCCTTGTCATACGCCGTCTGTCCATCACCATTCATGGCCATGATGTAGGGGAACACTGTGCCGGGGCGGTTGTTCTTGTACGTGTCGACAAAGATACCAAGACCCTCGAACTTGTCGGCGTGGCCGAAGACAGGCCCGGGCTGCGCGCGCTGCTTGGTGAGCCACATGGCGAAGCCGTCGCCGTAGAGGTTGCCCTGGCCATGGACCTTGAACTCAATCGTAATCTACTCGCGTGAGCTCTTGTCAAGGTGTGTGAGTAAAGACGAACGCACCTCCCAGTTTGTAGCGGTCAGGGGGACGCGCGAAAACAGCCAGCCGTCGCGCGAAGGCTTGTCTGACGAGAGGCGGATGTACTGGTCGGTTCGAATGATTGTGTCTCCACCAAAGTCCCACCAGCGGCTCTGCATGTCCGAGTCGAGATATGGCTGGGCGTGCTGTTAGAAGGCGTGTCTACACTGGTTTCCGGTTGCGCTGGCGACTTACAGGCTCGAGGCTGTGTGTGCGTAGCTATGTTTCTGTCAGCACCCATTCCTCACACCGCGCAACGAAGCACCACCGTACCGAAATAGCCTTGATATCAGGATCCTCGCTCAGCCCCAGACTGCTCACACCCGTCAAACTCCCCGCTAGCAAGCACAGGCTCGCCCATGGCCGTGTGAACAACATCGTCGCACAGTGTGCTCAATCCTCTGAGACCGCGAAGCTCCTCGCAGGGACAATCCCTAATTCGCGGTAACGACCAGGCGCAAAGAAAGTATAATGCCGCAGCTCCAGCAATTGGCTCCGGGAACAACAAGCAGCGGGAAGAAGAGAAGAAAGCTGGTGGGCGGCGCACAGGAAGCCAAGTTGGCAGTGTTAGGATGCTTGTGAAGAGTGGCCTTTCCACGCGGAGAGCAGCCGCGAGCAGGGGTCATGCAGCCAACCAATCACACCACCTGCGTGAGAACCACCGCGCTACCGAGAGCCTGGAGCTTGACGTCGACAACTTTTTATTGAGCACTTGCAACAACAGACCGAATCGTTCCCTTGCAACAACGTCACGGACGCCTCTCCCACCGCACCATCACGACTCTTACACTCCAGACACAATGGCCGACGACAGCAAGATGCAGATTATGCGCCAGGTGCAGCAGGAAGCCGCCATGCAGAACGCGCGCATGCTAGTCGAGGTAGACACTGCTTGACCTTCCCATCGAAAAAACAGCTCTGATAGTCTATCCAGAAACTCAACGAGCACTGCTTCGAACGCTGCGTCCCCAAGCCCGGCACCTCGCTCTCCAGCGGCGAAGAAGGCTGCTTCAAGAACTGCATGGAGAAGTACATGAGCGCATGGAACACCGTGAGCAAGCAGTACGTTGCGCGGATACAGAAGGAGAGTGCGGCGGGCGGACTGAGTATGTGAGCGTTTGAGGAGCTGATGAAAAGCTTGGGATAAGGATTGCAAGTGGAGCGCGCCGTATCATGTGCGAATGGAAATATCGAGGACTTGAAGAGAAGGAGTGAGGGTGCTTGAATAGCTCGTGGGTATTACCCTGGCTACAAGCCATTTGTATCATATTGTACAATCGAAAAGAGATATGTAATGTACCCAACAGATGCGGTACAAATCAATGACTATCCATCGCTATGCGTATGCTATGTGCCATCTCCAGCCAGCCTTATGCGGTCTTGGGAAATGTCTTCTGCCTCTGCGCATACTCCTTGATGATCAGCGAACAGTTGTGGTCCTGGCACAGCCTCTTCCTGCGCGCAGGATCCAGCTTGGTCGCGAACTCTAGCCCGCTCGCCCTCTCGACCGCCTCAACAGGGACCTCGAAGTCGGTCAACGGCTTCTTGTTATCGATGCGCGCGTTGGGCAGCACAAACGCACCGAGCGCTACTTTCCCTCCGACAACACCGTCCTCAGCGAAGATAACCTTGTAGAAGTGTGTCGGCACAGCAACGTTGGGCGGTGTTCCGATCATCTCATACGACACGCGCCACTTGCCATCTGCGTCGCGCTTGGGCAGGTACAGCGGCCCAGTGACGATCCTCACGCTGGGGTAGGTGTGCGTCAGACGTCGGCAGAAGTCCTCAAAGTGCGCCCAGTAGTCGCGGTTGAAGCCGTCGCCAACCTGCGGACACATGTTGCTGAGCGCAAAGGTATCGTCCATGGCTTCCTGGCTCCACTTTGCGTCGGCGGCTGGCACCTGGTGGCCGCGATCGTAGCCGCTGCGGAAGTAGTCCTTGAGCTTTGCGCGGAACTTCTCGGGAATTGTAATGTCTTCGACGAATACGCTGTGCTTGCGGTCGGCGTTGCTGGCGGCCAGCGACTGCGGTGTGATGTGCTCCGCTACCCACGCTGGATTGCGCCGCTCGCGGTCGTATGCGGATGTGAGTGAGGCGGCCGGGCGAAGGTCGTTGACGGGACCGGGAAAGCCATACTGGAAGAGCCCGTTGGGATCGACGAGGGGTGTGCGGTAGGCAGCGGCGGGTGCAGGAGTGAAAGGAACGGTAGGGATGGGTGCTGGGCGCGGTGGGCCGGTGATGGCGGTGGTTGTTGTAGCGGTGACCGGTGCTGGTGGCAGACTGTCTTTCTTGGTCGAGTAGAAAGCAGCTGTTGCTGCTGCGCCGGCTGCTGCACCGCCAGCGGCGATGATCGCGAATGTGACTTTCGACATGATCGCGGTACGGTTTGAGAGATGTATGGACTGGTGACAGGCGTGGACGGCCGACGCTCGCCCTTATAGACAGGACCGTAGGCGAGAGCGATCAGATGTCCACACTGCGCGTACAGACTGTCTCAGACGCGTCGAGTCGTGCCCCAGTCGTTCGCTGGCGGCCGCTTGAGCATGGTCATCTGGGAAATTTACAGACTGCGCTATCCTTCATTTGATCTAGTCTCACACCGAGTGCTGAACAACTTTGAGTCGCATCTTTCTTCCATCATCATCAATCGGCGTTGCAACACTAAGACGAGATCTTAGACGGGAGAAAAGAGATGGAAGTTTGATTGGAAGAGTTTGAAATAGTCGTTGACCGTATAATCTTCGAGATGTCCTCGTGGATATCTCGAGCGACCGAGAATCGCAATGCTCAGCTGGTAACGACGGCCGTCGTCTCGGGTGTCGTCGTTGCAAGTGCCATTCTCGGTCTCCAAAAAGCGAAGCGCATGTACAGAGTGGCCGACTTGAAGGCATCGATACCGGACATCACTGATGACCATCATTCGACCAGGGTGAGTACGCTCCAATCATACCAGCGTTGAGCTTTCACCGAACTTCTCGTCTTCAGCCCTTTGGTACACTCGACGATGCCACCTTGATTTTACAAGACACAAAATCCGTCAACGGGTGCGTAATTCGATTTCAAACTGACTTCGTCTAGCTTACCGAATATGGCGCCGCATCCCATGTCTTCAAACCTAGTAAAGAAGATGAGCGTTCTGTGGCGCTCGCAGCTCGCGCCCGCAAAGGCGACTACGATGATGATCTGATCCTTGAGCAACTGGCACGTAACCGTGTCTTCCTTGGCGATGAAGGCCTGGAGAAGCTACGCAACGCATTCATTATTGTCGTTGGATGCGGTGGTGTTGGTTCTCATGCAGCAGCCGCTCTTGCTCGCTCAGGATGCTCCAAGCTACGTCTGATTGACTTCGACCAAGTCACCCTGTCCTCTCTCAACCGCCACGCTCTCGCCACACTCTCCGATGTGGGAACACCGAAGGTTCATTGTATACGCCGCCACCTTGAGAAGATCACACCCTGGGCTCACTTTGAATGCCTCAACGCTTTGTTCTCTGCTCAGAGCGCTCCGGCTCAGCTAGGTCCCCTTTCTACAGGTCAGGCGCCAGATTTTGTTATCGATGCCATCGATAACATCGACTCCAAGGTTGCGCTCCTGCACTACTGCTACACAAACAACATCCCCGTTATTTCCTCCATGGGTGCAGGCTGCAAGAGCGACCCGACGCGCCTCTTCATCGGTGACATCAGCACCTCAACCGATGACCCCCTCTCAAAATCCACACGCCGCAAACTGCGCCTACTTGGTGTCAGCTCTGGCATCCCAGTCGTATACAGCACCGAGCGCCCCGGCCCCGGAAAAGCCGAACTGCAGCCGCTCAAGCAAGAAGAATTCGAGAAAGGCAACGTGGGCGAGCTCGGCGTGCTGGCCGACTTCCGCGTCCGCATCCTCCCCGTCCTGGGCACCATGCCTGCCATCTTCGGTCTTAGCGTCGCAAACCACGTCATCCTGCGGCTCACTGGCTATCCCGCTGAGTACCTGCCCAGCAAATCGCGAGACAAGATGTATGACGGCATCCTAGGCGCGCTGCAGGGCGCTGAAGAGCGGCTTGCGCGCCATATCACCGGGCAGCCGGCCCAGGGCCTGAAAATCCCCATCACGCAGGACGACGTCGGGTATCTCGTTGAGGAGGTGTACAACGCGCGCAGTATCATCAGTGGTCTTTCGACGCGGCTTTTCCTCACTAGATGGAAGAGACCTGAAGGCAATATCCTGGACGAGAGCACGCCGGGGCAGAAGTGCAGTCGCTTGGTGATGCGCGAGCTGGTGTGCATGACGAAAGAGGAGATTACGAAGCATGAGAAGGAGGTGCTGAAGGGCGGGAAAAGTGTGGAAGAGGTTTACGGCTCTGAGGTTGTGGCAAAGGTGGAGGCGAGGCTGGCGGAGGAGGAACGTTATGAGAGATTTAGATGAGGCGAGATCAGGATGTATGTGTACATGTGTTATATACGTAGAGGTTGTAAAACGTACGCAAGGGCGCGTAGGTTCAACACGCAGAGTTTGCGACCGTATGTCACTACCGTGTGAATTATGAGAGACCTCTTTCTGCCCCCCCCCCCCCCCCCCCCCC